>JAQPPZ010004317.1:0-12708 GCA_028583015.1 Wollemia nobilis | reverse complement strand
TGAAAGCATGAGATTCCAAAAGTTTTGAAAGGAAAACTATTGTGATGCGTCCAAAATCAAACAAACGCTTAAGTCCTAGAATGTGAAAAGCATGAAATGAAAAAGACGAATTTGAAATGAGATAAAAGAAAGTGTAGAAAGCACATCCCTTTTTATTTAACTCTCTTAATCTCGGTTACAAAGATGCCTCCTCCCTTTTTAGGGGCTAGGAGCGTTAAATGAATTTTTGGTTACAATTATGACTTGGTATTCCTCCTTCCGCGTGCCCACATTTGAAATGGGCGGGCCAAAGTGTTGCCGCCGCTGGTGTTGATGAATCCTTGATCCTTGTTGCTTCTCCTACATTCAAAGAAACAACAAAATTGTTAGTAGCACCTGTGACAAAAGATGAAGCGTTTGACCTTAGAAACCAATGGAGGATGCATGCATAAGATTAACTAAATCAGTGAATAAAATGACTCTAAGTAACTTGCAATTTTGACAGAGACTAGAAAACATTACCAAAGGGCCACTGCCATCAAAACAGTCAGTGAAACTCCGCCGATTTGAGTTTGACTGTAATTCATCCCTGGTCAGGACGAATTCTATTGTAATTCATCCCCGGGTAGGACGAATTCGCCTGTGACAAAGCACCGCGGTGATGCTACTCAAATGTCATGTCTCGAGATCTCCAAAATACCTGCAAACATAGGGGTTAGCTAATTGGGGGCATTTTGGGACGACCCAGATGGTCGGATTTCTCCAATTTGACCTCCATCAACGGGAATTTGACATCGCTACCTGCAAGTTAGAGAAGACCACAAAAGCAACAAACGTGATAATATTTGATCAAAATCTTATGAAATTGAAATTATAAACTATCTAAATAGCATAGAATGGAATGGAATCTAAACAAATGATAAAATAACAAATTAAAATAAAACTTAGAAAGTGCGGGGCGCCCAAGCGGGCCACCCACCGTTAGAACTTGATTTTGGCACCAATCCACTTGGGATGGGCCCAAAATCTTTTGTAATGGGTTGTCGGCGAATTGGTAGATCAATGTGGTCATATGTCGGGTTTTGGGTCTGGATTCACACTTCCAAACGCCACCCAATAACCTCTCTTGCGAAAGAGATCAAGGATGTGGAAGAGGTGAATAAAAAAGAGTGCAATATGGTGTTCAATTTGGCAGCACTTCGTTGCTTGAAAATGCCTCCAACTTGTCTTCTCTTGGGTGGGAAAGTCCACCATTTTATAGACCCAGGGGGTCTCTTTGGAGGGGGATGCAGGGGTGCCATGTGGCGGCCATGCCTTCTCAAGAGGGAGGAGACTCCTCCCTGACTTGGGCTTCCATGATTGCCCTTTTGACAGTCCTCTAACGCCCAATCTGCCCACCTACACGTGCATGCAAGGCAGGAGGCAATAATTGACTATCCTTGGCTGCCACTTGGCACCATTTTTCTTTTTTCCCATTGAACCTGGAATTCGTCCTGATCCAGGACAAATTCAGAATTCATACTTGGGTGAGACGAATCCCAATTTGAATTCGTCCCTGGGTGGGACGGATATTGAGCAAAGTGCCTGAATGTGCCAAATTCCCTTTTGACCTTACAAAACTGCTACAAAAGTGGTTAGGACCACTATTTAACCTCTGAGGGCTGCCCTGGGGGTTGTGTGTGTCAAAGCGATCAGTGTTTGCAGTCACATAATTGGATTGGTGTTGTTTTGGTGTCTACAGATGCCCCTTTTTGGGATGCACTGTGCATGGTGCAATGTCGAGCAAAAATAGATAACCAAAGCACTAATGATTAGGGTTTCTTGGTAACCTAACCAAGTTTTGATGTGCCAAGTATGGAAAGGGCATGCATTCTTGAATCCTTGCTTCTGACGAGCTAAGGAATTTGATTTCAAGTATTAACTTGTTTTGGTGAGGTGTGACTTGAGCTTGGACATTGATCAGTCATGAATAGGCAAAGGGCGCAACCTTTTGTCCATAGGGGAACCTTGTGTTCATGCTTCGAGAATGCCAAGTGTTTGATCAATTTGTGATAATTGCTTGTTTACTGCCCCAAGCAGGAGTGTAATTGTCTTTGTCAATGATTCTTTGAATGCATGTCATTTTCCTTAACTGGGTGTGTGCTTGTTGATTGGTGACTAAGTGTGACTACCCCCTCAAGCGACGAATCGATGAGGGAATGACCTTCATGAGAAAAGCGATGAGTCACTTGACCCAAGATGACTTGTGCAAGGGTGCCTTTAGATGGTTTAGCATTGAGCATGTGCAATTTTTTCGACATTTAGACCTATTTTTGGTGGGTGGTAACCCTTTTTGCGATGCTTTTTGGAGCTAAAATTGGCGAAAATCCATCTTCCCGTGGAGCGGTCCGGCTAAGACAACCTTCTTAGGGAGTAGGATAGTGAAAATTTGTGACCCCAACATCTATTTTGCATGCCCGAGATGTCAAGTGCAACAGCACTCTCATCGGGCAAGTTTATTATCTGTTTTAGTGCATTTTTGTTCAATTTTTGATGTTTTTTGAAATTTTTGGCTTGAATTCGTCCTAGGGTAGGATGAATTCTAGCTTAGAATTTGTCCCTAGGTGGGATGAGTGCTAACCAGAGTGCTTGTCCCAGGGAAAGATGAATTCAAGCTCAAAAGGCCTATTTAAAGGCAAAAACTAGGGTTTGGCCTCATTTGCGTCTGATTTTTCTTGCGATCTGGAGCTCTAGGGAGGAGGAGGTTAATTTTGCGAAGCGAAGCGCTACCATATTTTCCCTGCCATCATGAGTACACAAACCGGATCGAGCGGTGGAGCCGAAGCGAGACCAGTAAGTGCTCCCTAGAGTTATTACTTTTTTTAAATTGCAATTGTTTTGTTTGTGATGTTGTTTTTTGAAATTTTAAAACTTAAACCCTGAAACTGAACTGAAGATAACTAAAAATTAGTGTACAACTAAACGTAGCACAAAACCTAGGTAAAGAATTTTTATTGCTTTAACTAAACCCTAGGATAAACGGAACATAAAACCCTAAGACATAATGTTTGTTTGTTTTTTTTGAATTTTTGTTCTGTTTTTTAAATTAATCAGTTAGGATTAGAAACCCTAAGACTGAAAAATTAATTTTTTAAATTTTGTTTCATTTTATTTTTTTGGAATTTATCAGTTAGGATTAGGAACCCTAAAACTAAAACATGTTTGAATTTTGAATTTTTGTTTTTAAATTAATCAGTTAGGATTAGAAACCCTAGAATTGAAAAATTAATTAATTTAATTTTTGTTGGAATTTTTATGTTTGTTTTGGTTTTAAATTAATCAGTTAGGATTAGAAACCCTAGAGCTAAAAAATACCTTCTCTCGGCTTACTCCCAGGGAGGTGGTTTGGCGCCCTTATCGGGACTGTCCAGCCTGGCCAGAGGCTGGAGAGTGGCTCCGACGGGTACGTAGAGAGCGATGGTTGATTGGGTGGCACGGGACCGAGCATGAGTTCTTCTCGTTTAGCCGGGTTACATGACAGTTTGGGGTGCGCCAGGGGTTTCTTGGTGAGCCCATGGTCTATCGGCATCGAGGGGATGAGAGGAATCTAGACCGACCGGTCATCGTGCCACTGGGCAAGGATTCGGATGCGATGATCGACGTCTCGAACGTGGATGACGTCGGGACTACCGCTGAGTATGACTCATGGTGGGTACTACGGAGGTGGTGAGGAGAGGGGCCACTGGGAGGCACAGAGGCGAAAGCGATGGGCGGGGAGGGTGTTGATGCACCAGGGGATGATTGGGGAGCTCCTTTGGAGGATGCAGAGATGGTGGAGGTGGAGGGTGAGGATGTGGATTTGGGAGCTCCGGATCAGCCGGAGATGCAGGACATGGCGGAGCAGTGGGAGCCAGGGCAGGCTGCTGTTCCAGAGAGTCCTATGCCTCAGGCGGATGCGGAGGAGATGGAGTCTAGGGTACGCATTAAGAATGCATGTTTGGCGGAGCTGCTATGGAGGCAAGACCAGGAGCTGGGGGATGCACTATGGGAGAGGGATCTCCTACGGGCTCAGCTAGCAGAGCGGGATAGGGTTCTGGCGCAGTGCGACGATGCATTAGCTTACTACCATCGATGGGATGCAGAGTGGTTTCGACATCGGATGGAGATGGAGGGGGAGATTATTCGCCTTGATGGGTGGCTACCTAAGTCGTCGAGAGGTGGATATTCACATCAGATGAGGGATAGTGGTACTGAGTAGTCAGCATCATCTCATCGTAGGTGATTGGATGAGGGAGGGGGCAACAGGCGTGATGTGGGGGCTAGCAGTAGCCGTCCTGAGGGGTCCCAGAGGACCCACACCATGGGGGGTAGTTCTCGTCACATCGATCCTGCGTGATCATGGTGGCTGACGCCTTAGGCTGGGTGGTTTTTTGATTGATTGCGGGGTTAGAGGACCAGTTTTGTAGCCTGCGGGCATTTTTTTGATGATATATATATATATATATATATATATACTAGCTTTATTTTGTTTATGCACATGTGATGATTTGATCTTATGCATGATGGTTGATGAATATGGATGTATGCATGTTAATTTATTTTTATGGATGCATATGTTATGATGAATGCGAATGTTTTTGATTTATATGTGATATGCAAAAAATGAAGTGGATGAATGGAATTTGTGATGTTTGGTTAGGGCACCATAGACTGTTTTAGGACTCTGTTTATTTTGTTTTTAGGTGATTGCTGTGGTAACTGACTTTGTATGTATACATGTGATTTTTGATGGTATTGTAAGGATGAAAAGTAGCGCAGTTTGGTTTAGAAATGTAGCTAAGGTTTTCTGAGACTCAGACGGTTTTAACTCACTAGCCATGACTGTACTTTATCTTACAAGACTTTTGAACAAGGTATGAATCAGACTTGTCTTTGACCAAGCTATTTCACATCCCTATGTGTGCAATTGAGTTCATTTATGTGGTATTTGTCAGGATACCGCCAGTGCCAGATGGGCTTTCAACCGAACTTGTACTGAGGATCACCTAATTAGCTCCACTAACTCCTTTATTGTATTTAGTCAGATTAATCTGCAGTGCTATCTAGGATACCATAAGCTAGCTCATCCACATGCAAACATTGATCTGCACACAAGTCAATGTGACAGATGTATCATCATGCGGGAGGCTTACCACTAGTGACTGATAGGCTATCAACCAAATCGGTACTAAGGCTTGCCTCATGACCTGTCGAAATGCTGAGAGTTCCAGGGATTCAAGTTCGACTCCCTTATTTTCTTCAATTGTATTGGGATACTTACTACTTTGTAGTGATAAAATCACTGTTTATTTTTGTTTTATTTGTTTTTCTTTTGAGCAAGGGATTTGGATATGGAGTGACGAGAATCACTATTGTTTGTGCCTATTGATGTATGCACTGTGGGATGTCAAATTTTGGTGTTTTGACGTTTTGCAAAATTTTGATGTTTTGCAACTATTGAGAACTTTGGGATTCTTGGGGAATTGGGTAGGGGGGATGCTTGTCCTTTTGCCAACTCTCAGCATTCTTTGGGTCATTCGCACAGGGGGATGAGCAAGATAGCCGTTTTGCTTATGGTGACCTGGATTGCTTTGCAGGTGTCATCTTTCGTTCACACAACTTGGGAATTTTTATGTGTTTTAATTTGTGTTGGGATGCTACGTAACAAGGTGTGATCCAAGTAGAACTCTATCTTCACAAAATCTGCTGGACTTGGTATAGTACATGGCTAGAAAGCAAAATTTACGACTGAAAGACGAAAAATCTTGATACATTATAAGACCACTGACTCTAGTGTGGTAAAAAGTAGTAAATGATGTATATATATATATATATATATATATATTTGGATTGCTTATAAAATGGAAAAATGTGGAACAAGATGGACTAGCAGAGCAATTATAGCCTATGGTGCCTTTGACCTGTACGACCACAAATATGCAATGTATGGATGCGATGCTTAATGCAGTTGTATATTTTTGTATTTTGATGGAATGATTTTTGTGAATATGAAGATGAGATGTAAGAAGAGCTTTTTATTGATGAATTTGAGCATGCCTAGAAATGAGATGCAAATTTTTGTTGTTTTTGATGATTTTTGGATTTTGAATTTCTTTATTTTTGACCAAGCGATTGTGGGAATCCTTGGAGCATTTTGGGATTGACCAAGCGATTGTATGAATCCTTGGAGCATTTTTGGGATTGACCAAGCGATTATAGGAATCCTTGGAGTATTTTTGGGATTGACCAAGCGATTATATGAATCCTTGGAGCATTTTTGGGATTGACCAAGCGATTATATGAATCCTTGGAGCATTTTGGGGATTGACCAAATGATTATATGAATCCTTGGAGCATTTTTGGGATTGACCAAGCGATTATATGAATCCTTGGAACATTTTGGGATTGACCAAGCGATTATATGAATCCTTGGAGCATTTTTGGGATATGGCTCTCTTAGATATGGAATGGGCACAAATGACTGATGTTCAAGGGTTCTGTTTCCTTGATTCCATCAAGAGAGGCTAGCCGGTATGTCTTGGGTCCTATTTTGCTATCAATGACATATGGACCTAACCAATTTGCCGTGAACTTGTCCCTTAGGTGGGATGACAAACTAGAATTTTGTTGGTTTTCCTTCAAAACCAAATCACCAACCCGAAAGTCCCTCAGGTGAACTTTCATGTTGTAAGCTTTCTTAAGTCGCTCTTGATAGATACATAAATGCTCGAGAGCATTAACGCGTCGTTCATCAAGCAACGTAAGCTGGTCTAACCGGGCCTACCATGCAACATCATCATCGATGAACTCTTGCATTGATATGCGTAGGGAAGGAATTTCCAACTCTAGAGGCATGACTACCTCGGAGCCATACACGAGTGAAAACGGAGTGGCCCCAATGGGCGTCCGAATGCTAGTGCGATAGGCCCATAAGGCAAGTGGGATTTGAATGTGCCAATCCTTATGACTATCTACGACCGTATTTTTAAGGATGGCAACTAGCATTTTGTTTGATGCTTCTGCTTGCCCATTCACCTACGGATAATAGGGTGTCAAAAAATTGTGTTGAATTTTGTACTTTGTGGTCAAAGCATGCACGTCTTTGTTCTTGAATGGTGTCCCATTATCCGAGACTATTTTGGATGGAATACCAAAATGACAAATGATGTTATGCAAAATGAACTCCACAATGTGGGGTCCTGTCGTAGAGGTAAGTGGAACTGCTTCCATCCACTTGGTAAAATACTCTATGGCCGTTATGATAAACGTGTGGTGGCCTGACAACACAGGGGGATATTTTCGATTAGATTGAAACCCCACTGCAAAAATGGCCAAGTAGACTGGACTGTCTACAAGGCCTGGGAAGGTACGTGCATCAAATTGGCATGATGATGACACTTCACGCACTTCCTGAAATATGCACAACAATCTTGCTCTAAATATGGCCAATAATAGCCCATGCGAAGAATGCGCTTTGTGATGGCCATACCACTGAAGTGGCCACCACATGTACCATCATGCGCTTGGGCGATCGCCCAAGTGGACTCTTGCTGGTCCAAGCAATGAAGGAGGATTCCTTCATAGCTACGATGATACAAAATGTCTCCTATCAAGACATACTTAGCCACTTTCTGCTTGAATGCTCGTTTTGCGGCATGCGTCAATCCAAGCGGGAGATTACCTAACTTGAGGTAGTCTCTAATGGGTAAATACCAGTCCTGTTGATCGAAAACCTCGACAGTATGAATGGCCAATCCATCTTGAAGTTCATCCCTAGAAAACACTGAGTGAGATAGAACTTGTAAGAATATCATTGTGTTACTATTAATGGGAGTAGGGGAGAACAAGGACCCCCAGTTGGCACGCTTCAGACGATCATGGATTTGAGAGAACTTATCCGAGGATGGTTCAATATGGATCATGTGGACTCCTGGCATCAAGTATGAGCTTGCATGCTCCATCGGGGATTGCGATAGGGTTTTGACTTGAATGGTTGTCATATCACCGGAAAGGTCTTGCGGGATTAGTGACCCCAAGGAGGCCATTGTGTCCGCAAAATGATTCGATGATCGAGGGAGTGCCTCGATGTCATACCACTCAAGTTTTGCTAGGAATTTTTCCACAAGGGCTTTATAAGCCTGCAAAACTGGGCATTTGCATTGGAATACCCCTTTGACTTGATTGACTATTAACAACGAATCACTAAAGATGTTCAGTCATTTGATGTTCATGGAGATTGTTGTTTGAAGACCTATGAGGAAGGCTTCATACTCTGCATTATTTTTGGTGCATGGGAAATTTAATTTAAATGACAGGGGCATTGGAGTGCCCTGTGGTGTGAAGAATACTATTCCCATGCCACCACCTTGCTCACATTTAGAACCATCAAAAAATAGGGTTATGTCGACCGTGACTCAGGCTCATCAAAATCTAGCGATTCTGAGACATGGAAGACCCCATCATCGGGTAGTTCTATGACTAGAGGCTGATCGTCTTCAAGAGGAGCCTCTGCTAGTTGATCACCTATGACCTGTCCTTTGATAGATTTTTGTCCAATAAATTCTATGTCAAATTCTATCAACAACATGATCCATTTTGTCGTGCGACTACTATGATAAGTACGACTCATCATGTATCGCAATGGATTCTCCTTAGACACAACATACGTAGTGTTGCTTAGCATGTAGTGGCGTAGCTT
Source organism: Wollemia nobilis (assembly GCA_028583015.1). Taxonomy (NCBI): domain Eukaryota; kingdom Viridiplantae; phylum Streptophyta; class Pinopsida; order Araucariales; family Araucariaceae; genus Wollemia; species Wollemia nobilis. Next base: position 4,013 of record JAQPPZ010004317.1, on the reverse strand, counting down.
TTTGGTAGCAAACACCACTGCCAAGTAGAGTTTCTCGACGTATGCATAGTTAAGTTCATAATTGACCAGGGTGCGGCTAAGATAATAAGTAGCCTATTCTTTGTGAAGCTCATTCTTCTGGGCTAGCATGGCACCCAGTGCCACCTCAGTAGCTGAGATGTATAAGTAGAATGACACTCCTGGTCTAGGTGGTGCCAATACTGGCAACGAAGCCAAGTATTATTTAATGTCGTTGAAGGCTGACTGGCACTCATCATCCCAGTGAAATGTAACCCCCTTGTGCAATAATTTGTTCATGGGTCGGCACTTGTCAGATAGATGCGCTATGGAGCGCTTGATTGATGTGACCTTTCCCTGTAGACTTCTGAGCTGCTTAATGGTAGTTGGGGGAACCATTTCAAGGATTGCCTTGACTTGCTTTGGGTCCACCTCAATACCTCGCTTTGAGACTATGAAACCCAAGAGTTTTCCAGATGTGACGCCAAATACGCACTTCTTGGGATTCAGTTTGACTTTATGCTCCATGAGGCGATCGAAGATCTTGCTTAAGTCATCAAGATGATTTGGGCACAAAAGAGACTTAGCCAACAAATCATCCATGTAATCTTCCAAAGTTTTATGCATGTAGTCATGGAAGATGTACGTCATGGCACGTTGGTAGGTGGCGCCAGCATTTTTAAGGCCAAAAGGCATGACCTTATAACAAAATGTCCCCCAAGGCATTATGAACGTCATTTTTAGTTGATCCTCAAGATTGATACGAATCTGATTGTATCCCGAGAAACCATCCATGAGGGAGAGCATTTCATGACCTATTGTAGTGTCTACCAATGCATCGATGCTTGGCAAGGGGAAATCATCCTTAGGACTCGCTTTGTTTAGATCTCAAAAATTAGTGCATATGCGAATCCTCCCATCGGGATTTTTAATAGGCACCATGTTGGACAGCCATGGCAGATAATCCATGCAGATGACAAACTGTGCATCCAATAGTTTTTGCAATTTGTCTTTGACCATCAAGGCCACTATTGGGTGCATCTTACGTAGTTTTTGCTTAACTGGCTTGATTGTCAAATCAAGCATTAGATTATGCATGACTAGCTACGGATCTAGCCCCGACATGTCTCTATATGACCATGCAAAAACCTCCTTCTTCTCTTTGAGAAGTGCAATGTAGTCGGCTTGCTCTTCGGGGGAAAGACTTACCCCCAACTTGAGAATCCATGGATTCCTTGGATCTGTGCCGATGTCTACGTCAGTCGTCTCCTCGACTGACATGTGGGATCCATCCTCCAAATGATGTGGAGTCAGGATCAAATGGATATCATTAGCTGAGTTTAAATCCATGTTGGGAACCTTGGGTTCCTCTTCAGCTTGAAAGATATCCTGAGTTGTCCCTGGGGTAAAATGAGGCATTTTATCGAAAGTCCAGTACTCTGATGGGGATGGAGGTGAATTGGCATGATCCCAGTCGATGGCATCTATGTCTAGATGCAATGACCATGCTGGATCAACCAGATTATGGATGGGTGTGGTCAGATCAATGGAGATCATGTGGATGAAATGAGTTTGGTCTCCATTACCACGGGTGTGATGACTCAAACATTCTGGATATTCCCTGTGTTCTGGATCTAGCTTTAGAGGGACGGGCATGAATGGATCAGCCCTATGTGCTGATAGGAGGACAAGGTCTTCCCTCAGCACTAATGTCATTATAGGGTCTCGAGGTGGACGGTGCTCATCGTAAACTTGGAGCCACGGATCCAACACTTGGTCCCACCCTATTGGGTCTACATACCAGTCATGCCCTGGCACTATGCCCATCTGTGCAAATAATTCATTAATCCCCAAGGGACATCATTGTTGCACTTGTTGCCTTTGTTGCATTTGTCGCATGTGGTTGAGATAGGCCATCTCAGTCTCATCTTTCGAATCACTATCGGAGATCCAAAAATGTTCATTTTCTTCAACAAATGCTTGCGACATTAAGGGTTCACCTTATTCTAGCAAATTAATCTGGTCCCATTGCGGTTGTTCCACACTTGGTGGGGGGACTTGATTATTTTGACACAACATTGGTTCAATTGGAACCTCTAAAGGGAATAGTTTCAAAAAGATCTCTTGATAGTTATTCATGGGAATCTCTCATGAGTGATCACTATTGGATTCGAAGGGATTATATGATTCTGATTCATCTTTCAAAGATCCTTTTGGACACTGTTTATGCTCTCCTTGAAAGTTAGTGTCCGAACTTTCACCTCTCTCTAGCAAAGGAGAGGGATTTTTGATGTTACCAAGGGTGGTTGTTGACCATGGGAGGTAATCTCCCAATGTATATGTTGTGTTTGGGTTGGCATAAGGATCTGGTGCCAATCCACCCTGGTTGCCTATTCCTAGGCCTTACATGTTTTCCACCAAGATGTCTAAGGGCAGGGGGTGGTTGAAACCTACTCTCAACTTGTCATAAGGCATTTGGTATCTTGGATGGCAAAGGACACGCACCCCTTGCTCATACCTGCCTAGCCCGTATCCATGCCAATTGCATTGGCCAAGGTATCTCAGAGCGAAGTCTGGGTTAGACAGATGGTTGACATTTTTTGCAAAAGGCTCTTCGTCCTCATCCTTTTGCATGCATGGTTCAGTACCATGGTCAAGGCCCCCATACACAAAATTGGTCTGGTTTGGTGGGTAGCCTAAAGGAACAACTGTCCTGATGGGAAGGCGAGGTCTTAGCATTTCGACAGGTCATGAGGCAAGCCTCAGAACCAGTTTGGTTGATAGCCTATCAGTCACTGGTGGTAAGACTCCCGCATGATGATACATCTATCACATTGACTTGTGTGCAGATCAATGTTTGCATGTGGATGAGCTAGCTTATGGTATCCTAAATAGCACCATAGATTAATTTGACTAAATACAATAAAGGAGTTAGTGGAGCTAATTAGGTGATCCTCAGTATAGGTTCGGTTGAAATCCCATCTAGCACTGGTGGTATCCTAAAAAATACCACATAAATGAACTCACTTGCACACACAGGGATGTGAAATAGCTTGGTCAAAAACAAGTCCAATTCATACCTTGTTCAAAAGTCTTGTAAGATAAAGTACAGTCATGGCTAGTGAGTTAAAACCGTCTGAGTCTCAGAAAACCTTAGCTACATTTCTAAACCAAACTGCACTACTTTTCATCCTTACAATACCATCAAAAATCACATGTATACATACAAAGTCAATTACCACAACAATCACCTAAAAACAAAATAAACAGAGTCCTAAAACAGTCTATGGTGCCCTAACCAAACATCACAAATTCCATTCATCCACTTCATTTTTTGCATATCACATATAAATCAAAAACATTCGCATTCATCATAACATATGCATCCATAAAAATAAATTAACATGCATACATCCATATTCATCAACCATCATGCATAAAATCAAATAATCACATGTGCATAAACAAAATAAAGTCGGTATATATATATATATATATATATATATATATATATCATCAAAAAAATGCCTGCAGGATACAAAAATGGTCCTCTAACCCCGCAATCAATCCAAAAACCACCCAGCCTAAGGCATCGGCCACCATGATCACACAGGATCGGTGCGATGGGAACTACCCCCCATTGTGTGGGTCCTCTAGGACCCCTTAGGACGGCTACTGCTAGCCCCCACATCACGCTTGCTGCCCCCTCCCTCATCCAATCGCCTACGACGAGATGATGCTGACTACTCAGTACCACTGTCCCTCGTCCGGCATGAAGATCCACCTCCCGATGGCTCAGGTAGCCACCCATCGAGGTGGATAATCTCCCCCTCCATCTCCATCTGATGTCGGAACCACTCTCCATCTCGTCGATGATAATAAGCTAATGCATTGTTGCGTTGCGCCAAAACCCTATCCCGCTCTGCTAGCTGAGCCCGCAGGAGATCCCTCTCCCGTAGCGCATCCCCCAGCTCCTGGTCTCACCTCCATAGTAGCTCTGCCAAATGTGCATTCTC
>JAQPPZ010004316.1:0-128766 GCA_028583015.1 Wollemia nobilis | reverse complement strand
ATGTAGACACCAAAACAACACCAATCCAATTATGTGACTGTAAACACTGATCGCATTGACACACACGACCCCAGGGGCAGCCCCCAGAGGTTAAACAGTGGTCCTAACCACTCACACAATAGTTTTGGAAGGTCAGAGGTCAATTTGGCACCTTCAGGAACTCTGCTCCTTATTCGTTCCACCCAGGGACGATTACAAACTGGTACTCGCCCCACCCAGGGACGATTAGCAGTATTCGCTCCAGGGTGGGGCGAATAGCAGGTTTGATGGGCAAAAAGTCAAATCTTGACAAATGGCAGCTCAGATCCGCCACTTAACTCTTCCTTCATTGCATGGGAGTGTGAGTGAGCATTTTCGAGCATTAGAGGCAGTTACAGGGGCAGTCATGGAGCCCCTAATCAGGGAGGAATCTTCTCCCCCCTTGGAAGGCATGATTGCCAAGTGGCGCCTCTGCATGCTCATCCAAAGAGACCGTCAGGTCTATAAAATGGTGAGTCTTCTCACCCCAAAGAGATACATAGAAGGAGCATTTTGAGCAATGAAGTGCTACCATTTTACTTCCACACACACCTTTTGATTTGTGCCTTTCACATCCTTGATCTCTTTTGGAAGGGAGGTCATAGGGTGGTTATTGGAAGCGCAAATCCAGAACCAAAACCTGACATTTGGCCACAAAATCCTACCAAATTTTCCGAAAACACCCCACAAGAGGTTTTGGACCCATCCCAAGTGGATTGGTGCCGAAATCAGGCCCCAAACGGTGGGCGTCCTGCCCTCGGGCGCCCCCCACACTACTGCAGTTCTAATCGCCCCGCCCTGGAGTGATTAGAAATCTGTAGTAGATTTCCTTTCTATTATTTTTGCATCTGATTCTATGCTGCTTAGATAGGTTGTCATTCAAATTTCACATCGTTTTGAGCATTTTTTATCATGTTTTTATCATTTCCCGCCTTTACTAACATGCAGGTAGCATCATCAAATTCCTAGTGATAGAGGCCAAATTGGGAAAATATGACCTTCTGGGTCTTCCCAAAATACCCCCATTTAGCTAACCCCCAACTTTGTAGGTGATTTGGAGCTTCCCGGATGTGACATTTGGGACAGTGCTATCTGACATTTTGTTGCAGGTCTATTCGTCCCGCCTCGGAGCGAATACGAATATGTGGTGAATTTCCTGACTGTTCCATTTGTAGTGCCTTCCCGGTGATTTTTTTATGCCCCTGTCAAGTTTTTAGTTCATTTGGATCTATTTCAGTTATCGTTTTATTTATATTTTGCATGTACTAATTGAAGGCGTGGGGATTGCATGTTTTATTTTATCTACAGGTGCTACTGACTATTTTCTATTTCCTTGAACGCAGGATCTAGACATTAGAGGAGCAGCAAGGAGTCAAGACTCATCAACGCAAGTGGCGGCGATGTTTGGTCCGCCCATTTTACATGTGGGCACGCGAAAGAAGGAATAGCATCCATTGATGTGACAAGAACACATTTAACGCTCCTAGCCCCTAAAAATGGAGGAGGCAAATTGTAACTGAGTTCTAAAGCTTATTAATGAAAAGGGTTGTCTTCCATATTGGCTTTCTATTTGGTTTCGATTCGTTTATGCTTCTTTCCTTTCATGCACTTTCAATTCATAGGATTTAGCGTTATCTTTTGTTTCGTTCACATCGCATCTGGGCTTTTCCTTTTTGTTTCCGTATCCTCGTGCTTTCAGTGGTGATCACGGTGGGACCCTTGTCCTCTATTTTTAAGATCAAAAATCTGATCAAAACTTGATTGTTTTTGCTTGCAGGTACCAAGTTTTCAAACGCTGGACTGTTGTTCGTTCCAGCCTATGGCGAATACAGAGCTAGAATTCGTCTTACCCAGGGACGAATGGGCATTTGCCCCACCCTATGATGAATATAGTTCTATTATTCATCCCACCCAGGGATGAATAGCTCTCTGTGCAGTTTCAGGATAGAAACTCAGAACCAACAGATTTGGGCAGAGAAGAGGTAGAGGTCCTGAACTCCTTCTGTCATTTTCTGTTTCTTGTTTTCTATTTTTTGGTTATTTACTTGCTTAGGGAAAGTTTTTTTTACTGCATGCTTGCTTCCTTTTATGCAAAATAAAAAGAACCCCACACACCACGTGGTAATTTAAACACCAAGGAGCTGGTCGTAAAACCCCAGCCCTTGATCAAGACCAACGGTGGATTTCATCACCACCTTGGCTTGAATTTTTGCATCCATAACCCCGATCGCTACTGTTGCTAGACGTAAATCCTGATGAAAGCTGACCAAGTGTAGCTGGGGTGATTCCCAGTGCATGAGGATAAGTCTTCTATGGTAGGTGTCAAAAATAGGGTGATTCCCCTTCCGTACCGCCTACGTTCCACGTACCATCTGCTCTCACGTACCAATAGTTTCCCTCACGTAAGGGCGGGTATATAGAGAGGTTGGTATATCGGCCTGGCAATGGTATATCGAAGGGGCGACCATTTTTGGGAGTCATAAGAGCCATCATATTGCATTTAAACATTCTTTACAAAAGCTTGTCAAAACAAAAATCAAAACACACTAAACCAGGTTTAGGGCACACCTTTAATCTTTAAACGAGATAATCATTGCTTTGTGTGTGTGATATTTTCTGTTTAGTGTAGCATAAAAATCATAAAAAGAAATAAAAATCTATGCATCTTGTAGGAAAACACCACCATGGTGTACACCCGTAGCCAAGCCCAATCACGGGCAGGAGCTACGGAGAGTGTACAAGGGGGCACAAGTCACCTCCGCTATAGCCCCAAGGACTTGGTCATACCACCTTGGCGGCCCGACCCACAAGAGAGTCCACATCATGCCATTTCAGAATGGGACTATAGAGGCACCCCTTCGAGGGGCACTCCCATCCAACATAGACCCTTTCAGGAGGAGTCCTTACACGTGGCACTCAATATAAATGGGAAGGCTCCCTTAGAAGCTCGGTATGAGTGGCCACCATGTGATGAAGTGCTAGAATAGCATAGGGTCCATGAGGAGAGGCCACATGAGTATGTCATCCCTCCTTTACCCCCCATCACTGTTAGAAACAATAGGCAAAATCCAGAGCACAAGGCTCTTCAAATAGGGTGAGCCAACTCTGCCCGCCCCTTTCACATATATGAAAGGGAGCATGAGGAAGACCATTACATTCCTCAAGAGCAATACATAGCGTGGGAGCAATGCGCCTCCGCACCTGCTATCTACCAGAATCACCTACTGAGGCCAGAGCCTCGAGTGAATGCTGCTAACCTCGATAGAGGGAAGTGACCTATAGAGATCTCGGATCATCATGACCGAGATAAATGTGTAGGAGAGGCATCTAGGCCTCCTAGACTCAATATGGTAGAACAAATCGACCTGGCAGTCACCAGACATGCCACCTGCCAAGCGCAGATCACGCAGCTTGAGCAAGACCAACAATAGCTAGAGCATCTATATCACCTTAGCAAAGAGCGCATTCGGTGCCAAATAGATGAGCTACTCCATAACCCTGTGCCTGAGAGGGTTCCAACCCCTCACACCCAAAGAGCAGAACCGTATGAGAGGCGCAACCCCTTGGTACGAGATAGGTCTCCATGACCTTACCAAGTGCTACCTCCGAGACCTCCTAGACCTGAGCGGGAGGCCACTCCCAGGGAACAACGATGGGCACCCTCCACGGGGACCCACCCATGGTCATAGGTCTCATCCAGAAACTCCTCAAGAAGCCTATGAGGAGTATGAGCAAGAAGAAGAGCGGGCTGAAATGCCCTACCAAGGTAGAGGGGCTGCTATCCGGCCACCCCTCTATAGGCCTCAAGTTCCCCCCAACCCACAATGGGAGCTAACTAAGGAGGAAGAGATTAAATCTTCCGATGCATATAAAGTGCTGCTAGAGCACTTGGAGTCTATGGAGACCAAGACTTCTGGGCCCCAAAATCCCACTTTACGCCAACTCCATAGTCATCCTGTGCATCCGTCAGTGTCGGCACCCCCTTACCCTGAACACTTTAAACTACCTCAGTTGGCAATCTTTAGAGGTGAGGAGGATGCCCAAGAGCATGTGACTAGATTCTTGAGCCAATGCTTTGGCATTCAGGACAATGATGCTTTGCTGTTAAGAACATTCATCACCATGTTCGTAGGCCCTACCTCGGATTGGTTCACTCAATTGCCAAAGCACAACATTAGTAACTTAGATCAGCTAGTGGATGCATTCCTCGAATGCTTCACCTTCAACACCAAGAAGAAGGCATCACTAAGCGACCTAGCCAGCCTCAGGCAGTATGAGGAAGAAACCATGGCGGCCTATGGGAACCGGTGGAGGACTTTGCTTTCAAAGCTACCCTACCTCCCTCCTATGTCCGACCTCACCCAAATGTTCTCAAAGAGCTATTTGAGATCGATCTTTATGCTATTGTAGCTGTAACAATATGCCACTTTAGAGGAAGCTCTGGTGCAAGCTAGAATCATTGAGGAGATCAAGATTCAGGATGGCGAGATAGCCAAGCCAAAGAAGAAAGAATGGTCTAAGAACACCAAAATAGGGACCATGCAACAGAAACCCGCTACGGTCAATCAGGTTGCTATAAACATCCCTAAGCCTGCACAAGCAACACAACCCCAAAAGGCTAACTATCAGGCGGTGCCTCTTAACAGTTATGATAGAGAAAATCAGAGGCAAGAACAAAATCAGTAGCGTCACCCTAGGCAATAATTCACACCTTACACAGAGTCCAGAGACTCCTTGTTTGACCACTTGTCAGCGGCAAACTTGATCAACTTGCTCGAGATTCAACCCATAGACCCCAATGCACCAAAACCTAAGGGCTACAGGGAAGACTTGTACTACAGGTTCCACAGATGGAAGGGACATGACCTTAATGCATGTTGGAAGTTTAAAGGCTTGGTGCAAGACCTAATAGATAACAAGACATTAGCGGTGGATAACCCCATGGCACCAAGCAACCAACAAATGGAGGTCTTTAAGGACCCCTTGCCTACCCATGATGCACAGGAAAAGACCCTACAAGTCAATGAGGTAACACATAACTGCCCCATGCAGGGGTATGTAGGGATGATCAGTATAGTGACTCGAAACAAGAGGTACCCGAGCACAGCTGCCCCCATGGCAGCTACAGGAGAGGTGCCAACAATGTCACAACCACAATAGCACCTTGCACAACCTCCTCCGCCTAGACCAGTGGCCACAATTCAGACCAAACTCACCCAGAGTTTGAGGACCACGTCGGCTAGGCTCTCCATCTACGAGCTCATACAACAATCAACGCCCCATCGGGAGGCTCTAATGGAGATACTAAAAGCCATCGAGTTGCAGCCCCATGAAGCAAACTCCTTCAACAACTTCGTGGGACATGTCAAACGATGCATTGAGCCAGTCATCACCTTTCGAGAGGACGAATTGAAATCAATGGTTGGTGACATGGCGGATCCACCCTTGCACGTCATCGCGCGGGTCAACGGGATTCCGTACAAGAGAGTATTGGTGGACACTGGCTCATCCAGTAATATCATTACAACAACGGCCTTGAAGCACCTAAAGTTGCCCGCATCTCACATAGTGGCCTCCACCTATACACTACGAGCATTCAATGATGCAATATGCTCGACAGTTGGCACAATTGTCCTACCCATCCAAGTGGGGCAAAAGACTATACCTACATTGTGCCACATCTTGGAGGGTGAGATGGCCTATAACATCTTGTTGGGTCGGCCATGGATCAGGGACATGAAGTGTGTCCCTTCGATAGCTCATCAGTGCTTAAAGTATACATTCGAAGGGCAGGTGCATGTAGTCCCGACGGACTTGGAACCCTTCAAGTATTGCAATGCGGTGCAGCTGATGCCGCAATCGACCCTTCCATCAATGCATTTGGATTTTTAGTTGAATCCATCTAAATAGGGTCCGATTCCATCGGCATCCCCATTGACAAGTCCATCAAATCCCCAGTCGGGTCCATCTTCATCATCTGGTCCTTCACCAACGATGCCACCTATGGTGGCCACATAGAAGGACAAAGGGAAGAAACCTCTGGAAGAGGCACCGCCATCAGTCTCAACCATCTCTACTGAGGAGATGCCTAGCAGAATGGAAGTCGAGGCTCCTAGTTCACCCGACATGGAGTGGACTCAGGAAGAACTTCCGTTCCCTCCCCCTCAACCACCAACAATCACTGTTGAGATGGCCAATACGGGCCTGGGGGAGTACTTGGTGTGGAATATTGTAGCAACACCCACACTGGAGTCCATGCAGGACATGGGGAGACCTCGCCTCCCCATCGGTACTATTGTTCCTCTAGGCTACCCGTCGAATCAGACAAACTTTGTGTATGGGGGCCTTGATCATGGTATTGAACCATACATGCAAGAGGACGAAGATGAAGAGCCCTTTGCAGAAGATGTCAACTATTTTTCCAACCCAGATTTCGCTTTGAGATACCTTGGCCAATGCAATTGGCATGGATATGGGTTAGGAAGATATGAGCAAGGAGTGCGTGTTCTTTGCCAACCAAGATACCAAATGCCATACGACAAGTCAGGAGTAGGGTTCAACCATCCCCTACCCTTGGACATCTTGGTAGAGAACATGCAAGGCCTAGGGATAGGCAACAAGGAGGGATTGGCATTAGATCCATATGCCAACCCTAACACGACATATACATTGGGGGATTATCTCCCATTGTTGACGACCAACCTTGTTGACCTCAACAACCCTTTCCCTTCACTCGAGAGAGGAGAAAGTTTGAGAACTCACCTACAAGAGAGGTATAGACAAGGTCAAGAAGGATCTTCAGAAGATGAGTCAGAATATGAAGTAGCACCATGGGACCCCTTCGAATCAGATAGCAATCACTCACAAGTGACCCCCATGGATGACTACCAAGAAAGCCTCTTGGCAATGTTCCCTTTGGATGCTCCAATCGAGCAAGGGCCACCTCAAGGAAATCAGGTCCCCCCGTAGAGAGCGAAACAACCCCAATGGGGCCAGATCAATTTGCTCATGCAAGACGAGCCTCTAATGTCGCAAATAGTTGTTGGAACCAACGAAGGCCTTTGGATCTCTGACAGTGATTATGAAGATGAAACTGAGATGGCATATCTCGATCACATGCGGCAGATGCAGCAACAATACCCCCTGGATATTGATGACATATTTGAACAACTAAACATAAGGCCAGGGCATGAGTGGCACTTAAACCCAATGTAGTGGGACCAAGTGTTGAATCCACCACTTTGGGCATACGGAGAACACCTTCCGCCCAGAGACCCTATAGAGATATCAGTGCCGAGGGTAGACCCTGTCCTCCTATCCGCACATAGGGCCGATCCATTCATGCCAATACCTCCAGAGCCAGATCCGGAGCACAAAGATCATCCACAATGTTCGAGTCATCACACCCACGGTAATGGAGACCAAAATCATTTCATCAACATGATCTCCATTGACTTAACCGCCCCCATCCACAATCCGACCGATCCAGCACAGTCATTGTATCTAGACATAGATGCCATAGACTGGGATCGCGTCAATTCACCACCATCCCCATCATAGTACTGCCTTTTCGATGAAATGCTTCATTTCACCCCAGGGCCAACTCAGGATATCTTCCATGCTGAAGAGGAACCCGAGGTTCCTAACGATGATCTAAACTCAGCAAATGATATCCACTTGATCCCAACTCCACACCAGTTGGAGGACGGATCCCACATGTCGGTCGAGGAGATGACTGACGTAGACATCGGCTCGGATCCAATGAATCCATAGATAATCAAGCTAGGGGTAAGTCTATCCCCCGAAGAGCAAGCCGACTACATTGCCCTTCTCAAAGAGAAGAAGGAGGTTTTTGCATGGTCCTACAAAGACATGTCGGGGCTAGATCCGTAGCTAGTCATGCATAATCTAACGCTTGATCCGACAGTCAAGCCAGTTAAGCAAAAACTACGTAAGATGCACCCAACAGTGGCCTTAATGGTCAAAGATGAATTACAAAAGTTGTTGGATGCATAGTTTGTCATCTGCGTGGATTACCCACCATGGTTGTCCAACATGGTGCCCATCAAAAAGCTCGATGGGAGGATTCGCATATGCACTAATTTTCGAGATCTAAACAAAGTGAGTCCTAAGGATGATTTCCCCTTGCCGAGCATCGATGCATTGGTAGATGCTACAATGGGCCACAAAATGCTTTCCCTCATGGATGGTTTCTCGGGATACAATCAGATTCGTATCAATCCCGAGGACCAACTAAAAATGGCGTTCACAATGCCTTGGGGGACATTTTGTTATAAGGTCATGCCCTTTGGCCTTAAAAATGCTGGCGCCACCTACCAACGTGCCATGACGTACATCTTCCATGATCACATGCATAAAACTTTGGAAGATTACATGGATGATTTGTTGGCCAAATCTCTTTTGCGCCCGGATCATCTCGATGACTTAAGCAAGATCTTCGATCGCCTCATGGAACATAAAGTCGATCGAATCCCAAGAAGTGCGTATTTGGCATCACATCTAGAAAACTCTTGGGTTTCATAGTCTCAAAGCGAGGCATCGAGGTGGACCCAAACAAAGTCAAGGCAATCCTTGAAATGCTTCCCCCAACTACCATCAAGCAGCTCAAAAGCCTACAGGGAAAGGTCACGTCAATCAAGCGCTTCATAGCATAGCTATCTGACAAGTGCCGACCCATGAATAAATTATTGCACAAGGGGGTAGCATTTCACTGGGATGACGAGTGCCAGTCAGCCTTTGATGACATTAAACAATACTTGGCTTCATCGCCAGTATTGGCACCACCTAGACCAGGAGTGTCATTCTACTTATACATCTCAGCTATTGAGGTGGCACTGGGTGCCATGTTAGCCCAAAAGAATGAACTTCACAAAGAACAGGCTACTTACTATCTTAGCCGCACCCTGGTCAGTTATGAACTTAACTATGCATACGTCGAGAAGCTCTGCTTGGCAGTGGTGTTTGCTACCAAAAAGCTATGCCATTACATGCTGAGCAACACGACGTATGTTGTGTCTAAGGAGAATCCATTGCGGTACATGATGAGTCATACTTATCATAGTAGCCGCACGATGAAATGGATCATGTTGTTGATGGAGTTTGACATAGAGTTTATTGGACAAAAATCCATCAAAGGTCAAGTCATAGCCGATCAACTAGCAGAGGCTCCTCTCGAAGATGATCAACCTCTGATCATAGAACTACCCGATGATGGGGTCTTCCATGTCTCAAAATCTCTAGATTCTGATGAGCTTGAGTCACAGGCTGACATAACCCTATTTTTTGATGGTTCTAAATGTGAGCAAGGAGGTGGCACGGGAATTGTATTCTTCACACCGCAAGGGGCTCCAATGCCTCTATCATTTAAATTAGATTTCTCGTGCACCAACAACAATGCAGAATACGAAGCCTTGCTCATAGGTCTTCAGACAACAATCACCATGAACATCAAATGATTAAACATCTTTGGTGATTCGCTGTTAATTGTCAACCAAGTCAAAGGGGTATTCCAATGTAAATGCCCAGTTCTACAGGCCTACAAAGCCCTTGTGGACAAATTCCTGGCAAATCTTGAATGGTACGACATCGAGGCACTCCCTCGATCATCGAATCATTTTGCGGACACTATGGCCTCCTTGGGGTCACTAATCCCGCAAGACATTTCTGGTGATATGACAACCATTCAAGTCAAAACACTATCGCAATCAGCGATGGAGCATGCAAGCTCTGACTTAATGCCAGGAATCCACTTGATCCAGATTGAACCATCCTCGAACAAGTTCTCTCGAATCCATGATTGTCTGAATCATGCCAACTGGGGGTCCTTGTTCTCCCCTACTCCCCTTAATAGCAACACAACACTATTCTTACAAGTTCTTTCCCACTCAACTTTTGCTAGGGATGAACTTCAAGAGGGATTGGCTATTCATACCATCGAGGTTTTCGATCAGCAGGATTGGTATACACCCATAAGGGACTACCTCAAGTTAGGTAACCTCCCACTTGGATTGACGCATGCCACAAAATGATCATTCAAATAGAAAGTGACAAAGCATGTCTTGTTAGGAGACATTTTGTACCATCGTAGCTATGAAGGAATCCTCCTTCATTGCTTGGACTAGCAAGAGTCCACTTGGGCAATCACCCAAGCGCACGATGGTACATGCGGTGGCCACTTCAGTGGTATGGCCATCGCAAAGCGCATTCTCTGCATGGGCTATTATTGGCCATCTTTAGAGCGAGATTGTTGCGCATATGTAAGGAAGTGCGTGAAGTGTCAACACCATGCAAATTTGACACACGTACCTTCTCAGGCCTTGCAGTCGATCCAATCGGCTTGGCCATTTTCATAGTGGGGCTTAGATCTAATCGAAAATATCTCCCCTGCATCGTCAGGCCATCACACGTTTATCATAATGGCCATAGAGTACTTCACCAAATGGGTGGAAGCAATTCCGCTTACCTCTACGACTGGAACCCGCATTTCGGAGTTCATTTTACATAATATCATATGTCATTTTGGTATTCCATCCAAGATAATCTCGGATAATGGGACGTCATTCAAGAACAAAGACGTGCGTGCTCTGACCACAAAGTACAAAATTCAGCATAGTTTTTTGACACCCTATTATCCGCAAGCAAATGGGCAAGCAGAGGCATCAAACAAAATGCTAGTTGCCATCCTCAAAAATATAGTCGTAGATAGTCATAAGGATTGGCACATTCAGATCCCACTTGCCCTATGGGCTTATCGCACTAGCATTCGGACGCCCACTAGGGCAACTCCATTTTTGCTCGTGTATGGCTCCGAGGCTATCATGCCTCTCGAGTTGGAAATTCCTTCCCTACGCATATCAATGCAAGAGTTCATCGATGATGACACTGCATGGTAGGCCCGGTTAGACCAGCTTACGTTGCTCGATGAATGACGTGTTAATGCTCTCGAGCATTTACGTATCTATCAAGAGCGACTTAAGAAGGCATACAACATGAAGGTTCACCTGAGGGACTTTTAGGTTGGTGACTTGGTCTTAAAAGAGAACCAACAAAATTCTAACTTGCCGCCCCATCTAAGGGACAAGTTCATGGCAAACTGGTTAGGTCCTTATGTCATCCATAATAAAATAGGACCTGGAACATACCGGCTCGCTTCTCTTGATGGAATCAAGGAACTCGAACCCTTGAACATCAGTCATTTGAGGCCATTCCATATTTAAAAGAGCCATAGCCCAAACCAAAAGCTCCAAGGATTCTCATAATCGCTTGGTCAACCCAAAATGCTCCAAGGATTCCCATAATCGCTTGGTCAAACCCAAAAGCTCCAAGGATTCCCATAATCACTTGGTCAAACCCAAAAGCTCCAAGGATTCTCATAATCGCTTGGTCAAACCAAAATCTCCAAGGATTCTCATAATCGCTTGGTCAATCCCAAAAGCTCCAAGGATTCTCATATCGCTTGGTCAAACCAAAAGCTCTAAGGATTCATTTTTAAAAAGGTTTATCTTGGTCAACCAAATGCCCCAAAGGTGCCCATTATCCCTTTGGTCAAACCAAAAGCTCCAAGGATTCCCATAATCGCTTGGTCAACCCAAAATGCTCCAAGGATTCCCATAATCGCTTGGTCAATCCCAAAAGCTCCAAGGATTCTCATAATCACTTGGTCAATCCCAAATGCTCCAAGGATTCTTGTAGTCACTTGGTCAACCCTAAAATATCCCAAAGGTGCCCATTATCCCTTTGGTCAAACCAAAAGCTCCAAGGATTCTTGTAGTTGCTTGGTCAACCCTAAAATGCCCCAAAGGTGCCCATTATCCCTTTGGTCAAACCAAAAAGCTCCAAGGGTTCCCACAATCGCTTGGTCAAAAATAAGAAAATTCAAAAACAATAAAATCATCAAAAAATAACAAAAATTTGCATCTCATTTCCATGCATGCTCAAAATCATCACAACAATAAAGAGCTCTTTTTGCATCTCATCTTCATACTCACAAAAATCAATCCATCAAAAACACAAAAATATATAGCTGCATTAAGCATCACATCCATACATTGCATATTTGTGGTCATACAAGCCAAGGCACCATAGACTGTAATTACTTGGCAAAACCATCATTTTCCATGTTTCCCCATTCTATAAATAGTCCATCAACAAATAAACGCCATTCACATATTTTTTGCCATATCATAGTCAGTTGTCTTCTAATGTATCAAGAGTTTTCGTCATTCAGATGTCATTAGCTTTCTAGCCACATATTGTACAAAGTCAGATAGATTTTACAAAGGTAGAGTTCTACTTGGATCACACCTTGTTACGTAGCATCCCAACACAAGTTAAAACACATAAAAAAAAATTCCCAAGTTGTGTGAACGAAAGATGAAACCTGCAAAGCAATCCAGGATACCACCTAGTGAAACGGTTATCTTGCTCATCCCCCTATGCGAATGACCCCAAGAATGCTGAGAGTTGGCAAAAGGACAAGCATCTTCCCTACCCAATTCCCCAAGAATCCCAAGTTCTCAAAAAGTTGCAAAACATCAAAAATTTGCAAAAGTCAAAACTCCAAAATTTGACATCAAATCCCACAAAGTGCATACATCAAAAAGCACATACAATAGTGATTCTCATCACTCAATATTCAAATCCCTTGCTCAAAAGAAAAAAACAAAAATAAACAATGATTTTTATCACTATAGAAGAGCAAGTATCCCAATACAATTGAAGAAAATAAGGGAGTCGAACTTGAATCCCTGGAACTCTCAGCATTCATAAGGTCATGAGGTAAACCTCAGTACCAGTTTGGTGGATAACCTATCGGTCACTGGTGGTAAACCTCCCGCATGATGATATATCTGTCACATTAACTTGTGTACAGATCAATGTTTGCATGTGGATGAGCTAGCTTATGGTATCCTAGATAGCACCGTAGATTAATCTGACTAAATACAACAAAGGAGTTAGTGGAGCTAATTAGGTGATCCTCAGTACAGGTTTGGTTGACAGCCTATCTGGCACTGGCGGTATCCTGACAAATACCACATAAACGAACTCAATTGCACACACAGGGATGTGAAATAACTTGGTCAAAGACAAGTCCGATTCATACCTTGTCCAAAAGTCTTGTAAGATAAAAATACAGTAGTGGCTAGTTAGTTAAAACATCTGAGTCTCAGAAAACCTTAACTACATTCTAAACCAACTGTGCTATCTTTCATCCTCGCATTGCCATCAGAAAATACAAAAAATAACATGTATACATAAAAATTCATTTACCACAACAATCGCCTAGGACAAAAAGCCATAAGTTCTAAACAGTCTATGGTGCCACCACCACAAATCACAAATTCAATTCATCCATTCCATTTGCATATAATATAAATTAGAAACATTTGCATTCATCATAACATATGCATCCATCAATATAAATTAACATGCATACATACACATTCAACAATCATTGTGCATAACATCAAATCACGACACGTGTATAAATAAAATAAAGTCATCTGTATATATATATATATCATCAAAAATGCTCATAGGCTACAATAATCGGTCCTCTGACCCCACAAAAAAACAACAAAAACTCAAAAACCCCCAAGCCTAGGGCGTCGGCCACCATGATCACGTAGGATCGGTGCGACGAGAACTACCCCCGTGGTGTGGGTCCTATGGGACCTCTCAGGGCGACTGTTGCTCGCCCTTGCATCATGCCCACTAGCATCCCCCTCATCCAATCACCTACGATGAGATGATGTTGACTACTCAGTATCGCTGCCCCTCGTCCGACGTGAAGACCCACCTCTAGAGGGCTCAGGTAACCACCCCCCGAGGTGGATAATCTCTCCCTCCAAATCCATCCGGTGCTAAAACCACTCTGCCTCCCATCGATGGTACAAAGCTACTACATCATCATGCTACACCAATGCCTTCTCCCTCTCCACCAGCTACGTCCGTAGAAGATCCCTCTCCCATGCAGCATCCGTGTCCCCATCCCATCGATGGTACGTAGCAAATGCATTCTCCCACTCAGCCAACTGAGTTCATAGGAGATCCCTCTCCTGTAGAGCCTCCCCCAGCTCCTCATCTCACCTCTGTAGTAGGTCCTCCAATCATGCTATCTCAACGTGATGCCTCACCTCCACACCCTCCAGGACTGCCTGGTGCATAGGCAAATCCGAGACTACGGGCTGCTCAGGCTCCCACTACTCTAGAACATCCTACATATCCGGCTGATCTCGAACCCCCAAAATCCACACCCACATCATCCACCTCCACCATATCCACATCCTCCAATGGAGCTCCCCAATCATCTCCTGGTGCCTCTCCACCCTCCCCACCTGCTGTTGCTGCCTCTACACCTCCCAGTGGTCCCTCTCCCCGCCATCACCATAGTGTCCACCACTGCTCATACTCAGCTGTCACCCCGATGTCATCCACATCAGGCATGTCAATAACTGTATCTGACTCCTCACCCAATGGCTCGATGATCGGCCAGGCCAAGGTCCTCTCGTCCCCCCGACGACGATAGATCAAGGGCTCACCAGGAAACCCCTAGTGCACCCCAAACTATCATGTCACTTAGACATATAGGAAGTACTCCTGCTCGGTCTCATGCCACCCGATCAACCATCTCCCCCTACGCACCCATCGGAGCCACTCTCCAGCCTCAGGCTAGGCTGGACAGTCCAGGTATGGGCGCTAGAACACCTCCCCTAGAGTAAGCCGAGCGAAGGCATCAACATAGTGCCCTATGACACCTGCCCACCATCGACTCTACCCCTGCTCCTCAGACCACCACCATAGAGCCGCATATCCTATATCTCTATCCACCATCTCTACCCGAGTAGTCCATGGTAACCCCATCGACCTCTCCATCGCTATGTGCTGCCAAGCCCAACTCTGCAATAGATAGCTATAACCAATCCCCTTCTGCCTCCAATAGTGGACCTCATACAACTCATCATAGAGCTGTGCCAGTAGTGTCTGCCCCCACCTCATAATCAAGGGCTCATGCATCAGACAATCCACCAGTCGAAAGACCACATCCAACAGGTTCCATGGGAACCTCACACCCGAAGAGTCGGGTAGCAGCATGTTGGAAATGAGGCCCATCAGTACTGCGTGCCTCACTCCCAACACGCCCCTCTCTAGCCACCACCATACCAGAATGCCACCAATCTGGCAGTCACCCTCTGCCCTCTCCACTGGGCTATCCACACCCACCTCCTCCCCATGCCCAAAGCAACATGTCAACACTGTTGTCTACTGATCCCGTGATGTCGTCCTGATCGATAATCCGTCTATCAAAATCCACAGAATCCGATAGACATCCTCCAAGGTCACTGTCATCTCCCCTATTGGGAGATGGAAGGTGTTGGTCCGGGGATCCCACAAGTTGATCATGGCCATCAGATAGGCTCGATCCCCGACCACAGGCTCCAGCCGAGTCACATGCTTGAGCCCAAGGGCATCAAGCCACTCCTAGTCAGCCAAAGTCAGTGCCTCCCGTGCTTCTAAGAAAATCGTAGGCACACGGTACCAGCTCTTCACAATCTACAAAGAAAACAAGACAAAAACATTAAAAAACATGATAAACTGTACAACAATAACATGAATATACAACAATGCATAAAACAATGTACAACTAAAAATAGACAAATAACAAACAACAAAATTCAAAAAAATTCAAAAAACTATTTGTCAGTACCTAGGGTTTCTAACTCTACGTTTAAACTGATAAATTAAAATCAAAAATTCAAAAATAAGTTTGTCAGTACCTAGGGTTTTCACTCTACGTTAAACCGATAAATTAAAAACAAAAAAATATAAAAAAACAATTTTTCAGTTCCTAGGGTTTTCACTCTAGTTCAAACTGATAAATTAAAAACACAAAAATAGTCAAAAATAATTTTTTAGTTCCTAGGGTTTTTAACTCTACATTTAAACTGATTAATAAAAACAAAATCAAAACAAAATTCAAATAAAACATTTTTCAGTTAACCTAGGTTTTACTCTTAGTCTACACTGACAAATAACTACAAAAACAAAACAAAAAAACAAAAACAATTTTTTAGTTAAACTAGGGTTTACCCTTAGTATACACTGACAAAAAACAACAACTAGGGTTAAACTAAGTTTTTAAGCTAAGTTTTGATCTTTGTTAAACTAGGGTTTCTTTTCATTTACAAATGCAAAATGATAAACATGGTTTCCACTAGGGTTTCAACCTAAGTTCTAATGAAGCCATACAAAACACAAATTCACACAAAACAAAACAAATTCCTTTTTTAGGGTTTCATTTCTAAACAAAACTCGAAAAACAAACAAAATAGAGACATATTGCGGCTTTAAACTATAAAATAAAACAACAAAATAAAGAGGAAGAGCACTTACCGGTCTCACTTCGGCTCCACTTCTCGATCCGATTCATGAACTCATGGTGGTAGGAAAAATTTTGTAGCGCTTCGCTTCGCAGAATCGACCTCCTCCTCCTCAGAGCTCCAAATCGCTAGAAAATTCGAATGCAAATGAGCCCAAACCCTAGTTTTGGCCCTTAAATAGGCTTTTAGGCCTGTAATCGTTCCTCCCTGGGATGAGCACTCTAGTTAGCACTCGTCCTACCCTAGGACGATTACTAAACTGGTATTCACCCCACCCTGGGATGATTACAGAGCAAAAATTTCAAAAATAGCAAAAACTGCACCAAAATGCACAAAAACAAGCAATAAAATTGTCCAATAAGAGTGCTTTTGCACTTGACATTACGGGCATGCAAAACTAGATGTCGGGGTCACAAATCCTCACTATCCTACTCCCTAAGAAGGCTACCATAGCTGGACCGCTCCATGGGAGGATGGATTGTCGAGAATTTCATCCCAAAACGACGTCCCAAAAAGGGTCCAAACCCACCCAAAAATAGCAATAACATTGCCGAACAAAGGCGCCTTTGCGCCCGTCATTCTTGGCATGCAAAACCGACGTTGGGGTCACAAATTGTCACTATCCTACTCCCTAAGAAGGCTACCATAGCCGGACCGCTCCACGGGAAGACGAATTTTTGACAATTTCAGCTCCAAAAAGCGTCACAAAAAGGGTTAACACCCACCAAAAATAGGTCTAAATGTCGAAAAACTGCACACACATTCAAAGATAAACATCTGAAAGGCACCCTTACACAAGTCATCTTGGGTCAAGCGACTCGTCGCTTTTCTCATGTAGGTCATTCCCTCATCGATTCGTCGCTTGAGGGGGTAGTCACACTTAGTCACCAATCAACAAATACACACCCAATCATGGAAATGGCATGCATTCAAAGAATCATTGACAAAGACAATCACGCCCTCGCTTGGGGCAGCAAACAAGCAATAATCACAAGCTGATCAAACACTTGGCATTCATGAATCATGAACTCAAGGTTCCCATAGACAAAAGGTTGCGCCCTTTGCCTATTCATGACTGATCAATGTCCAAGATCAAGTAACACCTCACCGAAAAATGTTAACACTTGAATTGAGTTCCTTCGCTCGTCAGAAGCAAGGATTCAAGAATGCATGCCCTTTCCATACTTGGGGCATCAAAATTTGGTTAGGTTACTAAGAAACCCTAATCATTAGTGCTTTGGTTATCTATTTTTGCTCAGCACTGCGCCACGCACAACGCATCCCAAAAAGGGGCATCTATAGACACCAAAACAACACCAATCCGATTATGTGACTGCAAACACTGATCGCATTGACACACACAGCCCCCAGGGCAGCCCCCAGAGGTTAAACAATGGTCCTAACCACTCACACAATAGTTTTGGAAGGTCAGAGGTCAATTTGGCACCTTCAGGCACTCTGCTCCTTATTCGTTCCACCCAGGGACGATTACAAACTGGTACTCGCCCCACCCAGGGACGATTAGCAGTATTCGCTCCAGGGTGGGGCGAATAGCAGGTTTGACGGGAAAAAAGTCAAATCTTGACAAATGGCAGCTCAGATCCACCACTTAACTCTTCCTTCATTGCATGGGAGTGTGAGTGAGCATTTTCGAGCGTTAGAGGCAGTTACAAGGGCAGTCATGGAGCCCCTAATCAGGGAGGAATCTTCTCCCCCCTTGGAAGGCATGATTGCCAAGTGGCGCCTCTGCATGCTCATCCAAAGAGACCGTCAGGTCTATAAAATGGTGAGTCTTCTCACCCCAAAGAGATACAGAGAAGGAGCATTTTGAGCAATGAAGTGCTGCCGTTTTACATCCACACACACCTTTTGATTTGTGCCTTTCACATCCTTGATCTCTTTTGGAAGGGAGGTCATAGGGTGGTTATTGGAAGCGCAAATCCGGAACCAAAACCCGACATTTGGCCACAACATCCTACCAAATTTGTCGACAACACCCCACAAGAGGTTTTGGACCCATCCCAAGTGGATTGGTGCCGAAATCGGGCCCCAAACGGTGGGCGTCCTACCCCCGGGTGCCCCCCACACTGTTGCAGTCCTAATCGCCCCGCCCCGGAGTGATTAGAAATCTGTAGCAGATTTCCTTTCTATTATTTTTGCATCTGATTCTATGCTGCTTAGATAGGTTGTCATTCAAATTTCACATCGTTTTGAGCATTTTTGATCATGTTTTTATCATTTCCCGCCTTTACTAACATGCAGGTAGCATCATCAAATTCCCGGTGATAGAGGCCAAATTGGGAAAATCTGACCTTCTGGGTCTTCCCAAAATACCCCCATTTAGCTAACCCCCAACTTTGCAGGTGATTTGGAGCTTCCCGGATGTGACATTTGGGACAATGCTATCTGACGTTTTGTTGCAGGTCTATTCGTCCCGCCCCAGAGCGAATACGAATCTGTGGTGAATTTCTTGATTGTTCCATTTGCAGTGCCTTCCCGGTGATGTTTTTATGCCCCTATCAAGTTTTTAGTTCATTTGGATCTATTTCAGTTATCGTTTTATTTATATTTTGCATGTACTAATTGAAGGCGTGGGGATTGCATGTTTCATTTTATCTACAGGTGCTACTGACTATTTCCTGTTTCCTTGAACGTAGGATCTCGACATTAGAGGAGCAGCAAGGAGTCAAGACTCATCAACGCAAGCGGCGGTGATGTTTGGTCCGCCCACTTTACATGTGGGCACGCGGAAGAAGGAATAGCATCCATTGATGTGACAAGAACACATTTAACGCTCCTAGCCCCTAAAAAGGGAGGAGGCAAATTGTAACCAAGTTCTGAAGCTTATTAATGAAAAGGGTTGTCTTCCATATTGGCTTTCTATTTGGTTTCGATTCGTTTATGCTTCTTTCTTTTCATGCACTTTCAATTCATAGGATTTAGCGTTATCTTTTGTTTCGTTCACATCGCATCTGGGCTTTTCCTTTTTTTTTCGTATCCTCGTGCTTTAAGATAACTATTATTATATGTAAATTCCACTAAATATAGGTAATCCTCCAATTTTCTTTGATGGTACATGCAGTACATTCTTAACATGTCTTCTAAAACTTGAATAACTCTCTTAGTCTATCCATCTATATTTGGATGGTAAGTTGTGCTAATTTTGAGATTTGTATCCCATGCTTCGTGCAAAGCCTACCAGAACTCTGATGTAAACTTGGAATCCCTGTTAGATATGATTACTTCAGGAAAACCATGTAAACGGACTACTTCTCTAGAAAAAATTTGAGCAACTGTGGGTGCATCATCTTGCACATTTCTAGGTACAAAATGGGCTACCTTGGTTAATTTATCTACTATAAATATAATAGTATCATGCCTAAACCGAGTTTTTGGTAGACAGACTATGAAATTCCATGGAAATGACTTGCCACTTTTGCATAGATATTTCATCAGGATACAATCGACCTTTTGTATGTAGGTTTTCAGGCTTGACCTTTTGGCATTCTAAACATCTAACTACAAAATCTATTATCTCTCTTTTCATCCTTGGTCAATAGTATTCCTTATTCAAATTCTCTCACATTTTCATCCCTCTCGGGTGTGCAGAATATGGGGTATAATGAGATTCCTGAAGGATAGTTCTTCTTAATTCCTCATTATTTGAAATAACTACTTGGTATCTAAAATACAAAAAATCCTCCTTAATATTAAAATCTTTGTTTATGTCAGTCCTTGCTCGACCTGAGCTCGGTGCTGCATGCAAAAGTCATTTGTCTATTGCAGCTCTTTTATTTGTCCTCTTAGTCCAAACTGCCACTACATCATTGCAACTATATGCCTTCTTCTACTTAAAGAATCAACTAGCTTGTTTTATTTTTATTTAATATATTCAATTCAAAAATCATACTTTGCTAAAAATTCCATCCATCGTAACTATCTAGCAACCTTCTACAACATGTACATAACCTGGAGGAAACAAATATCAAACCGCTCTTCAAGATTCAACCGAAAATATACAAATGGTGCATCTATTTAAAAATGTGAGTTAATCACTTTGGTTAGAAGTATCAAGCTTACCTCAGATGGATAAAAAGGTCATTCGAGGAGGATTGACCCAATTTGAAGACATAAATCATTAGAATCAAATATTGGATCAAACGGGATTGAATTCTTAAAAGGACTAAGGTGCTTTAAAAGGAGCAAAGACCATCGAGTAAGGGTGAAGATACAGAAAGGTAAAATTTCCATAAGGATGGAAAACAAAGATCATATAATGATCAAACTGAATACTATAAAAAATGAGAGAAATACATCAAATAAATCAAAATAGCTATGCTAATCTTAAGATGACACCGGTAAATTCTCTATAAAAGACCGAGTTTCCTCAAAAATAAATTTTTCTAAACAAATCTATTAAACCTTCCAAGCTCAACCCAAGAAATCATTGTCGAAAACAAAATGTTGATGTTAAGATCGAGGAAAATAATAGATTGGAGAAATTGATTTCTTGTTTGTTGTATTAAGTTCCCCATTTTAGTTTATAATCTTGACTGTGCTTAGTGTTGCTTATATGATATTAGAAGTAGTGGATAAACAATGAAATGATTTATCCAATATTTGAAAAATGTTTTCGTAGAATAATTTAAGGTTTCTTTCATATCTAAAGCTCATAGTCTTTTAGTAGGTTCATTACCATGAGTAAAACCTATCCAAAATACATGAGAAGGTTGTCACTGATAAATATGGACATTGATATGTTTGATATATGTGTTTGGGTATTGACATGTTTGCTATATGCGTTTATAAGTTAGAGTGAAAACAAACTTGTTTAATATAGATTTTTGAATACATGACATTTGACTAAAGATGTACAATTTATTTGAAAATGCAAACACATAGACTATGTTTACTCTTAGTGGGGAGAATGTAACTTCCCTTCCATTTTGTTGTTAGATTACTTGTTTATATTTTTAGAATGAGGTACTGCTAATGAGTTCTGTGGATGCAGGAACAAGGTTCACCTCAAACAAACATATTTGTAGCTCTTGGTGCCCACCTTCAGGTAGAAAGATAAAGGTGTCCACAAGAGGTAAGGTGGGATATGATGCGCACAACGACTTGTGAGTACATGGAAGCTCATTGAAAGAAAATTTTCATATAGAGGCATCTTGTTCATTGCATTATATACTTGATTTCTTGATGAAGTTTTGTTGCATTATGCATATACTAGTTTATAAATTTATCTCTAGTTGATTGCAAATTGAACCTGATTTTATAGTTATAAATATATAATTAAATTTAAAAAGGTAAGCACAAATATTAATATGATAAAATATTATTTAAAAGTATAATATTAATAATATAATAATAATAAATATAAAAATATATAATAGAAATAAAATAAATGATAAAAATAAAATAAACAAAACTCATCATAATATATCTTATAGTAGAAACCTTCTGCCACTCGACAATCAAAATAAAATAAACTCATCATAATATATCTTATAGTAGAAACCTTCTGCCACTCGACAATCACTCTGAACATTGCATGAACTTCTTACGTGGTAATTGATTTTTACCTCTGTTATAATATATAAGCATGATGGTAGCTCTTCATAGGGAGAAGGCGGGGGTGGTGGATGATTACGAAATTCTTCTATGTGTTGATGGTGCTTGTGAATGGTTGCCAATTGAATTCTAGGTTGTTTCTTCTCATGATGTTTATAGTGCTCTGAATGAAATAATTTTCTGCTAATGGTTTGCTAAACAAAGTTCGGTTCTAATTTTGAAGTATGTTGAATAAATATCCTATTGGTTTATTAATATAAAAAGGATTTAACATATTGTAAATTTTAGTTAGATATTATGGTTTCATTAAAAATTTCTTCTATCCAGTGTAATCCGAATAAAAACTTAAACATCCGTAAAAGTATGACATGTTAAGGAAGATAATTAGATTAAATCTAAATCAAACCCTAACTGCATATGCAATGTTAGTAATCTGAATAAAAACTTAAACATCTGTGAGAGTATGACATTTTAAGGAAGATAATTAGATTAATGTTAAATCAAATCCTAACTGCAAATGCAATGTTACTTCTGTATAGGTTTCCCAAGATGTAAGGTGAGTGATATAATATTGTGATATATATATATATATATAGAGGGTAATGTGTGATTTTGTAATGGTTTGTTTGCATTTATGTGTGTCTGCGTGGTGATTGCATGGGTAGTATCCACAACCCTTTATTGCACACCATCTATATTTTCACTCACCCTGTAGAATATCTTCGAAGTTGGGTTGCTGCTACCGAAGAATGAAGCCTATGGAGTATTGTCAGACGTACGTGGCTGGGATAGTTGGATTTCTTCAGTATTTGAAACTGCTATGAGTTAGAGCCCTTAACGGCAATTTGGAAAAATAATATGACATTATTAGTTCTAAAATAGATGATTATTTCTTTGATTTAAAGATATTACCTATATGTTTAACTTTATCAAACTGAGCAAATATTTTATCTATGTTCAAATGTTTGATGTGGTTATGAAATATGTATTACCCTTTAAATTGTTCATAATCATCTTAATTAATCAGTTGGTTTTTGAATAAATAAAAGTTGTTATGAAGAAAGTATTTAATATGGTACGTAAATCATTGGCTGAATGCATCTAGCGTTAGTTGAAAACAATTTTTTTTAATAACCTTAGATTTCTTTAAAGAATTAGTTAATTTTTTTTTAATAACTTTAGATTTCTTTAAAGAATTAGTTAATTGGAATTTTCCAGGTGAAGCATGCAGTGATAATAGCGCAATATCGTTGAACTTAAACTCTCCTTTATTAATATATGCTCAACTTAAAAAAAATTGTGATTTAGATGAAAACACAAGATGATGTTTTAAACTCAACTTTATTCGTTGAAAAATAGGAAACCATGATATATTATTGTGAAACCTGAATATTGCCGAATAAAAAATAGAGTAAGTCCTTAAATGAACATAGTTGTAATTTAACAATAAGTTAAATAAAAATTATCTTTTCATTGCAAGCTTACATCGGTATCCATATTGAATATTTGTTTTTATTTTATATTTATTTTTTATATAAAGCTATTAATTAGAGGTTTGTACATGTTATTAAATAGCTTCTTTTTATTTCATAATACTTTTACCCTTTGCTGAATATAAGTTGCTCTTGACCTCGAATTACCTATATTAATAAAACCTTGTAACTTGGGTTGCTTTCACCACCCGGTGTTGAATAAGTTTATTAATTACATTTGGTTGTCATATACTCATCAAAATTGATATATTCTTAGCTTTTGCTTTCAACAAAGATAGAAGGCTCATCTCCATATAAACTTCCAAGGCATTATATTAATTTTGGACAAAATAAAATATTAAACCTATTCTTGAGACTTGCGTCAAATGAAGATTTGAACTATACATTATTAAACTTAGGCAATTATAAGGGAAAGAAAAATTTTGGTATGCTTGTTTTCTCTATTTCTGTTTTGCTGTGGAAAATCATTGGTACATCTACTTTTCCAGAGGAGCATTGAAAAATGTTATATTTGATATTTCAGGGGAAGAGATGTTTTTTTAATAATATTATATCTAACGTTTTCTTAGGTCAAAAGGTGAATGTTATATTAATTGTTGGGTTTAGACATAATTCCATAGAAATTAGCTTCCTTTTATAATTTATAAGAATATCAAATAACTTTATAATCGTAGAACATTTCATAAATAAAGATCTACACATGTCCTTGCTTTAATTGTTATAACTTTATAATCGTAGAACATTTCAGAAATAAAGCTCTATGCACGTGCTGAATTGTTATATGAAGATAATTTGATGGATATACTTTTTAAAATTAAGTATTAGGTTTATCCAATTAAAAATTGTTTTTAGGAGAAAGTTTACAAATTACATTAAAAATCACCCGTAAGGGGTTTGAACACAAGACTACTTAAGAAATAATCATCATCTTAGTTACTAGGACAACTGCCTGCAGGACAAAATAAAACCTATGTCTTTAAATATAATACCTTTTAATATTAATTTAAAAATTTATTAGTTTTAAAGTTTAGATAGTCTATATTTAAAATTTCATTTAGTAGCACACTTTGAACATTATTATAAATCTTTGAGTATTTTTGTTCACCGACGTTTTGAAGTGAAACATTAATTAGTGTCATCCATATCCAACATGATGAATATTAAATAGAGAAGAACAAGTCTAACCGGTGATTGCTTCCGGTGCATAAAATCAATTGTTTTTTTGGGTTGTTAAAAAATCACTTTGGGTAATATAAAATCCATATGGTAGCCATTATTAAAATTCTGTCTTTCGAGATGATTAGAGTTAATCATTAAGTTGTATTTTAAGCCATCGCCATGATAACATAACGTATAGGGTAGTTTTAAATTGCATATGCTTAATAAATCGTATATCAAATATTTTTAATACTAAATGACTTTCTTAAATAATTCGGTGTGCTAAGCCTATGTGAAAGGGCTTTTATTTCATTTTTCAAGTTAAATGTTGTGCCTTGAAAAGAGGGTTTTCTAGTCTTTATATTAGGAAATTTTTTTTTTATTTGAATTTAATTGATTGAATGTGAGACTCAGCATACAGTGAAAGTTATTGGAATTGTTTTCAATATAGACGTCCTTTCATTTTTTTTAAAAGATAGCTCATGTTTAGTATAATATTTTAAATAATAAGTATATAGTTGATAGACTTTAACCTTTTATATATAGTTGGCTAATTTATATTAAAATTATTTTTAGCTGAAGAAAACTTATGTAGCTCTTGGATTGACTTTTATTTTACATTGGAAAAAAAATAACTAAAGCAAATATATTTTAGGCAAAACATTAATATAGGCAAAAGTTAAAACATAAGTAACTTTAGGGTCCATCCTCAGTCCATTTTTGACTTATTTGTCCAGTGGCCTTCACCCTTTTTGAATAGGCGTCTTACGTATATGTGGAAGATCTGCCTTCATCACTACTTGTGGCAGATATGGTTGGAAAGGAATCGTCGGGCCTTCTTGGATAAGGTTTCTCGGTCATCCTCTGTCTCGTCAAAAATTTTAGCATATGCTAATGAGAATGCTTGTTTAGTGCCCAGCATCTAGACCTCCAAATCCTTTTGAAGCTTCATTAGGCCAGTCATTAAACTTACCTCTCACCGATGGCCTCAATCATCCTCAAGTCTGTCCTAGAACCATGATCACATGGACCCCACCCCCCCTAGGGTGGATTAAGTTAAATTTTGATGGGGCATCTAGGGGCAACCCGGGTGGGAAGTCGGGGGTGGCTTACTTAGAGACCACAAGGGTGAGGTGCTTGTAGCTTTTGCTAAACATCTTGGAGCTCAAACTAACAATGTGGGTAAGAGCAAGGGCAGTTTGGAGGAGCCTCAAGGTGGCGGAGAATTATCCGGGGGAAGCTGTTGGTGGAAGGTGATTCTCTTATTATTATAAATCTTCTAAAGAACACTAAGAGAGCTCCTTGGAGATTTGATGACTACATCCATGAAGCAAGGGCTCTAATTCATGACCGACCTGAGGCCATAATTTTGCATACCTTTCGGGAAGAAAACATGGCGGTGATAGGGCGGCAAATGAAGGCATTGTAGCCCAAATTTGATCACGTGGACTGAAAATCTTCCTCATGCGGTCTCAATGGTGATAGATAATGAAAAACTTTAGATTGGAAGGCTCAAAGTGGATCAATGACCGAAAATGGGGGCATTTAAAAAAAAAAAATTGAACCTTATAATGGATTTTGTCATATTTGTTTTTTTTTGTTCATGTGACTAGTGTTTTTTGTATTGGTGGGGCAGTAGAGTTTTTTATCTACAAATTCATGCATGGGAAACATATGCTTTGGCCTCAAGTATTTCCCAAGGTGTGTTTGTATTCGATGTCGGCAAAAGGCCCTAGAAAGAAATAACAAAGTGTTGGAGATCCCGACAATGAGGCACCGGACCCCACCATAATAGTCTTGGAGAAGATGACAATTTCATCGACCTCCAACGTATCAACCCGCTTGAAGAGTCCGTCCGGCCTCATCGGTGATTTGTGTGATTCCCTAAATTTTTTGTTTTATAGCCCAGCGGCTCGGGGGCACAAGGAGGTCGAAGGCAAAATCTAAAGATGATGGCAAGAACGATGATAAGAAGTTAGATGAGGACTACAAGGAATCACCGCTGGCCTCTTGGCTGTCCATTCTATGGGATGTTTTTTTTGACCATATTCTATTATTTTTATATGGGCACAAGCTACTTTGCATGGTTCTTGCATGATTAGTTTTTGTCTTTGTTAGTTATTTTTTGCGTCTTTCTTTTCTGATGGCCATAATATTAGGCTTCCATAGTTTAGTTTGGCTCGTATTCTAATGGAAGAGTAGGTCTTGGCCATTTTTGTTGTCAGTTTAAACTTTTAGGGCTTGACCTTTGTCCAGGTTGGTCAGTGGACCCTATTTTGTAAAATGGTTTTGGGTCAACCAGTTAAAACCCGGTGTTAATTATAATATTCTCTTACTTACCAAAAAAAAAAAACATAAGTAACTTTGACCAGTGTCTGGTAATTTCATTTCTATAGTTTGACCTTTATTAAATTAGTAAAAGCAAAGTTGTATTATTATATTTAGATAGAACCATGTGAGAAGAGTTTAAAGGAAAATGAATATTTAACTTATTGAAGGTATTTTAAGTGGAGAAATTATTAGATGGGTTTATTTTTAATGTTTAGTCTTTCACTAGATAAAATTAAAAAGGTATTTATGAAAGTGATATCATTTGAAGCTTGATTAAAGATAGAGTGTTTCATTCTCATCATAAGTATTTTGTTTCATTATGAATCATTTTAATAAGATCTTTACATCCTCTATTTATATTTGAAATAAATTATCTTTAAAATTGCAATGAAGAATGAATACCTATCATCCGGAAGGATGATAGTACATAACTACCCAACACCAACAATTGCAGGTAGGCCAATTGTTGCGAAGTCGATATCATCCATTTTATAGTAATCTTTCCCTAGATGAGAAGGTCCTATTACCATGAACAAGTAACGAGGGGTTGTATGAGACACTCTCTCTAGGATGATACATGAGTAGTACATGAGGGGTCTCATGTCTTATGTTTGATTGGGGAATTATTAGCAGACTACCAAGGTATTACTAGGGAAGCTAGACCTCAAAACTAGAAGGTCCAATGAAGAGTTGGTATGGGACAATTGTTGCAAAGCCCGAGATACGTGGTCCTAAGACAGAGTAATGGTGGGCCCTAGTTGAAACCAAGGAAGGTGGATTCTCAACTAGGCACTAGGTATACTAACACTATACCTTAGCATGGAGAAGAAAACAATAACATATGTGCCTCGGGTAGAACTTAATGGCAAAGACCCTAAGTATACCATGTTATAAGATGACAAATTATGCATCCATACGTCTAGGTGTTATGGGCTTTGGATGAACAACCTCATGCCATGAATATAGACCTCTAGTAAAGGAGATGAAGGTATTCACAAAATGGCACAATTTGCAGGATTTGGTCAATATCAATTGTTTAAGGGATTGTAATGTCCCCAAATCAGCACTATCTCAATGAAAAGGTTTGTTACCCTAGACACAAGGTCCCCTAGGCTAGTCTGTGTGATTAGGGACTTAGTTGGTGAGGATTTTATGTGCAAAAATCCACGACAGAGACTCGGATGTGATCTAGTGAGCCAAAATTACCTTGTTCTAGGGATTTGCATCATATGGAGAGCTTATTTTATCAAGTTGCAAGTGTTAAACAAGGTCGACGGTCATTAGGAAAAGGGAGATACTTTTTAGTGTTATATTTTAACGTTGAGTTATAACTTAAAGTTATAACTTAAAAACATAAAGTGGTTCAACTAGGACATGGTGGTCCATTTTTAGGAGTTGAAATACATAAATTAAAAACAAAAATAAATTCAAAATGGATCCCTGGAAACGCTAATCGGCCTCCCCTCATATTTTCACATTGAGGGTCATTTTGGTTATGGAAGATATTGTTTTTTTGTGGATCTTTTCATAGGGATTTTCTCCAGAAGATCACAGGGCTTGTTGGGAGCTATCTCAACAAGAATTTTGTCATTTTTAGGTGTGAGATATCACCTCTAGTTGATCGGGATTGGAGCTTTCACATTAGAGATTTCATCGAGCATTCACGGAGCAGACAAGGCTTTGCCAAAAATTGAATTTTTTTGGGTCAAGAAATGGAGCATCTAGATCTTCATTTTTTGGCCATATTCCACCTAGGCAGGAGTCATATTTCACATATCTGAAGGGTTTCAGTGATTTGCATATCAGGTCGTACCATTTTGGGTGCCTTGGAATTTGAGCCATTTTGATCATTGCTTGCAAACGCTTTAAATTTCCATTTCAAAAATTTTTCCATCACATTTCTCAGTCTGGGTGACCATTTTAGAGGTATTTTTAAGACCAAAATTTGTTTGTATGAATTTCTAAACCAAATTGTACCATCTAGAGGGTCATACAAGTGCATTGGGAAGCATGCCAAAATTGTTGAGGGTTTCAACCTATAGTTTATTAGTTGGAAAAGGTGCACCTAGCCTCCAGGAGCAGTTAGAATCAGACAACACATGATTCAGACACCAAACGGTGAAGATACCAATGATTCATTATTTTAGTTTATCATCCGGGCACATCCAAAGCCACAAATGAATTTTGTAATTTGTTGATTTAATGTCAGAATAAATAAAAAATTAGTTTTTGTCAGTATTATTTGATTTGTTGTGTTTTAGAATTCTATTTTCAGTCCATTTACCTTTATAAAATCTCAATATGAAACACGAGCAAAACCAGCATTAAACCCTCAAAAATTAGAAAAGCAGATCAAAAAATAAACTAAAATAAATCAAATTAGAACAGTGTGCAATCTATTCATCAGATCGGGGTGTACATTCTAGTGGTATCATAGCTCATATTTTTCCTACGAGCCATTGGATGATAGTTCATGAGTGACAGGAAGATTTGATACCTTTAGCGGGAGAAGAAGGATCAATCCATAACATATCATCAACCTCATACACAATACCAGTATTATAAGACACTTGAGGGACATAGGGTATCTCACATTTTGAGCATATCCATAGACTCAGCCACAAAACCATCTACAACCATGGGTGATAGGAATGCATAGGATGATATGGACAGGTAGATGGTTGATGATATTAGACAGACCCAACATAGGATGCAACATAGTTTGGAATAACTTGTTGGGTTAATGACACAATATGTGCATGGGATAAACATTCTTGTGAATAATGCACAAGGCACATGAAATCAACCACCTAATGTTGCACAGGTATTAGGAAATGAGTAGTCAGTGGCCAATAGATTTGACACACACACTAGAGCAGAGAGAGCTATTAGTAGCTCTAGAACATTCATGCCTAAATTTATTGCTCACCCTGAGCCTATAGTAGTTCCATCGATTGAGGAACTAGAGCCTATTGTGGTTGAACAATATCAAAAATATATAGTAGAATGGGACCCTTATCTTTGAGTAGTTGGAGTACAGTGGCACAATCACACATAAGTCACCTCGTGACTTAATGTTGTTGGATTGAGTAAGTCGGGTATGAGGTTATATATTACAAGGGCCAGATATGGATTATAGCTGACTCTAAGCTGAAGGAGCAAATATTTTAGATATTTCATGACACACCTATGGCAGGCCACCCAGGATACTTTAAGACCTATAGGCATATTAGAGAGTGATTATCTTAGAGGGGTCTTAAATAATATGTGTTGCAGTATATCAGGGAGTGTTCTGTGTGTCTGCAAAAAAAACATGAGCATACGTTTCCTGTCAAGCTCTTACAACCACTTCCCATTCCTTATCAGAAGTGGAAGAGTGTCTCCATGGATTTTGTGATGGGTCTCCCCAAGGCATAGGGTAAATACTACTGTATGTGGTGGTGTATAGATTGACTAAGTTTTTTCACTTCTTCACCTTCATCATTGGGTTCATAGTAGCACATGTAGCAAAGTTGTTTTTCAGGGAGATATTCAGGCTACATGGGTTGCGGAAGACAATTGTCAGTGAAAAAGATAGTAAGTTCATGAGTCTCTTATGGAAATATTTTTTTAGATTATGCGGGATAAATATGACCCCGAGTACCATCTATCATCCTTAGAATGATGGATATACAGAGGTATTCAACAAGGGGATCGAGTGTTATCTTCATAATTATGTGTTTGGGAAGTAGAGGGTGTGGGTTAGATGGCTACATTTGGGGAAGTATTTCTATTACTCCTCATACCACATGTCTATCTGGATGTCACATTTCATGGCACTGTATGAGTATGAAGCTTCAAACTTCATGGATCTGGTGTTGGTACAATCAAGTTCTAAGGGCCAAGGATCTCCTGTAGGACATCATGAGATCCTTGCGGGATCATATCAGGTAGGCACAAGACCAGTAGAATAAGTACACTGATAAAAAGAGATTTGAGCATACCTTTGAGGTGGTGGACACAGTGTATTTGTGACTGAATAGGAGTGAAGCTGAGAATCTCAAGCTTCAGTTCTATGGTCTTTTCATAGTCATCAAGCGAGTAGGAGAGGTGGCTTATGAGCTAGAGCTACTAGAGAGTAGAAGGGTTCATAATGTTTTCCATGTATCACACCTCAAGAAGGCACTTGGATAGAGTATTTCACCATCTATAGAGTTGTCTCCCTTGGATGAAGAGGGAAAAATAAAGGTGATTCCAAAGGTAGTGATTTATACTAGGGAGCGCACCCTTAGGAGGAGGGTCATCAGGGAGTATTTGATCAAGTGGTCAAATCTATCGGATGAGGATTCCACTTGGGAGGGGAACATATATTATAGAACCTAGGTCTCTAATTGCTTTAGGACAAGCAATTTAAAGGAGTACGTACTGTAATGTTCCCGACTCAGCACTAGCTCAGTGCAGAGGTCTGTTAGCCTAGACACAAGGTCCCCTAGGCTA
This sequence comes from Wollemia nobilis, assembly GCA_028583015.1. NCBI lineage: Eukaryota > Viridiplantae > Streptophyta > Pinopsida > Araucariales > Araucariaceae > Wollemia > Wollemia nobilis. The sequence goes on along the minus strand of JAQPPZ010004316.1, from coordinate 97,316 downwards.
GTTAGTGTGATTAGGAACTCATTTGGTGAGGATTTTATATGTAGAAATCCACGAAAAAGACTCGGATGTGATCTAGTAAGCTAAAATTACCTTTTTCTTGGGATTTGCATCATTCAGAGAGTTTATTTTATCAATTCGTAAGTGTTGACCAAGGTCGACGGTCGTTAGGAAAAGGGGGACACTTTTTAGTGTTATATTTTAACATTGAGTTATAACTTAAAAATATAAAGTGGTTCGACTAGGACATGGTGGTCCATTTTTATGAGTTGAAAGATAAATTAAAAAATAAAAAAAAATAAAAAATGGAGCCTTGGAAACCCTAATCGACCTCCCCTCATATTCTCACATTGATGGTCATTTTGGTTATGGAAGATATTGTTTTTTTGTGGATCTTTTCATAGGGATTTTCACCAGAAGATCACAGGGCTTGTTGGGAGCTATCTCAATAGGAATTTTTCAGTTTTAGGTGTGAGATATCACCTATAGCTAATCGGGATTGGAGCTTTCACATCTGAGACTTCATCTGAGCATGCATGGGGAAGATAAGGGTTTGCCAAAAATTGAAGTTTTCTGGGTCGAGAAACAAAGCATATGGGTCTTTGTATTTTGGCCATATTCCACCTAGGAAGGAGTTATGTTTCACAGATCTGAAGAGTTTCAGTGATTTGCATATTAGGCCGTACCATTTTGGGCACCTTGGGATTCAAGCCATTTTGATCACTGCTTGCAAACACTTTAGATTTCCAATCCAAAAATTTATCCATCACATTTCTCAGTCTAGGTGACCATTTCAGAGGTATTTTTAAGATCAAATGTTGTCTGTATAAATTTCTAAACCAAATCATACCGTCTAGAGGGTTGTACAAGTGCATTGGGAAGCATGCCAAAAATTTTGAGGGTTTCAACCTATAGTTTATCATTTGGAAAGGTGCAGCTAGCCTCCATGAGAAGTTAGCATCAGATGATATGTAATTTAGACACCAGACGATGAAGATATCAGTGATTCACTATTTCAGCTTATCATTCGGGCACACCCAGAGCTACGGATGAATTTTGTAATTTGCTGATTTCAGGTCAGAATAAATAAAAAATTAGTTTCTATTAGTATTATTTGATTTGTTGTGTTTTAACATTCTATTTTTAGTCCATTTATCTTTATAAACCCTCAATATTAAACACGAGCAAAACCAGCATTAAACCCTCAGAAATAAGAAAAATCAGATCATAAAACAAATTGAAATAAAACAAATCAGACCAGTATGTAATATTTTTTTCAGATTGGGATGTACATTTTAGTGATGCAGCGGTCAGTTTCCTTGAAACAGGTAACCTTATGCCTATATACTAATTAATTTTTAGTGATACTTAAACTATTTAAGAGTTTGATCAAAAATTGGGGCATAATAACTTGTTAGTAGGCTTTTCTCAGTCTAGTCATTCCCAAGAATATAGGGAATCAAAATCATAATTGTGTAGCGACATTGAGATGTCACTATGAAAATAGAAAAAAATCAAACAACTAACAGCTATGAAGTTCTCACCTTGAGAATAGAAAAACTCATACTTTCACCTTTTTTTTTTAAAGAAATAAATAAATTCTATAAAAACAAAAACTAGGGCACAATAGCTTGTTAGTAGGATTTTCTCAATCTAGTAACTCCCAAGAATATATGGAATTGGACTCATAACTGCGTAGTGACACTAAAATCTCACCTTGAAAATAGATAAAACCAAACAACTAACAATTATGACTAGGCTGTTCTCAGTCTAGTCATTCCCAAGAATACAGGGAATCAAACTCATAACTATGTAGTGACACTAAAATCTCACCTTGAAAATAGATAAAACCAAACAACTAAAAATTATGACTAGGCTGTTCTCAGTCTAGTCATTCCCAAGAATACAGGGAATCAAACTCATAACTATGTAGTGACAATGAGATCTCACCTTGAAAATAGATAAAATCAAACAACTAACAACTATGATGTTCTCACCTTGAGAATAGAAAAAATCAAACTTTAACCTTCTAATTTTGAAGATACATATATTCTCTTTTGCTATCTTAATGAGGAAAGAAAATTTTTGGTATGCTTGTTTTCTCTATTTCTGTTTTGCTGTGGAAAATCATTGGTACATCTACTTTTCCAGAGAAGCATTGAAAAATGTTATATTTGATATTTTAGGGGAAGAGATGTTTTTTTAATAATGTTATATCTAACGTTTTCTTAGGTCAAAGGGTGAATGTTATATTAATTGTTGGGTTTAGACATAATTCCATAGAAATTAGCTTCCTTTTATAATCTATAAGAATATCAAATAACTTTATAATCGTAGAACATTTCAGAAATAAAGCTCTATGCACGTGCTTGCTTTAATTGTTATAACTTTAGAACATTTCAGAAATAAAGCTCTATGCGCGTGCTTGCTTTAATTGTTATATGAAAATAATTTGATGGATATACTTTTTAAAATTAAGTATTAGGTTTATTAAATTAAAAATTGTTTTTAGGAGAACGTTTACAAATTACATCAAAAACCACTCTTAAGGGGTTTGAACACAAGACTACTTAAGAAACAACCATCATCTTAGCCACTAGGACAACTGCCTATAGAGCAAAATAGAACCTAGGTCTCTAGCTTGAAAGTAGAGAAATTTAACCGATTGTTTAAATATAATACCCTTTTAATATTAGTTTAGAAATTTATTAGTTTTAAAGTTTGGATAGTCTATATTTAAAATTTCATTTAGTAGCACACTTTGAACATTATTATAAATCTTTGAGTATTTTTGTTCACCGACGTTTTGAAGTGAAACATTAATTAGTGTCATCCATATCCAACATGATGAATATTAAATAGAGAAGAACAAGTCTAACCGGTGATTGCTTCCAGTGCATAAAATCAATTGTTTTTTTTGGGTTGTTAAAAAATCACTTTGGGTAATATAAAATCCATATGGTAGCCATTATTAAAATTCTGTCTTTCGAGATGATTAGAGTTAATCATTAAGTTGTATTTTAAGCCATCGCCATGATAACATAACGTATAGGGTAGTTTTAAATTGCAGATGCTTAATAAATCGTATATCAAATATTTTTAATACTTAATGACTTTCTTAAATAATTCGGTGTGCTAAGCCTATGTGAAAGGGCTTTTATTTCATTTTTCAAGTTAAATGTTGTGCCTTGAAAAGAGGGTTTTCTAGTCTTTATATTAGGAAATTTTTATTTTATTTGAATTTAATTGATTGAAAGTGAAACTCAGCATACAGTGAAAGTTATTGGAATTGTTTTCAATATAGATGTCCTTTCATTTTTTTAAAAGATAGCTCATGTTTAGTATAATATTTTAAATAATAAGTATATAGTTGATAGACTTTAACCTTTTATATATAGTTGGCTAATTTATATTAAAATTCTTTTTAGCTGAAGAAAACTTATGTAGCTGTTGGATTGACTTTTATTTTACATTGGAAAAAAAGAACTAAAGCAAATATATTTTAGGCAAAACATTAATATAGAAATGTTTCTTTTTAAAGCAAAAGTTAAAACATAAGTAACTTTGACTAGTGTCTGGTAATTTCATTTCTATAGTTTGACCTTTACTAAATTAGTAAAAGCAAAGTTGTATTATTATATTTAGATAGAACCATGTGAGAAGAGTTTAAAGGAAAATGAATATTTAATTTATTGAAGGTATTTTAAGTGGAGAAATCATTACTAGATGGGTATATTTTTAATGTTTAGTCTTTCACTAGATAGAATTAAAAGGTATTTATGAAAGTGATATCATTTGAAGCTTGATTAAAGATAGAGTGTTTCATTCTCATCATAAGTATTTTGTTTCATTATGAATCATTTTAATAAGATCTTTACGTCCTCTATTTACATTTGAAACAAATTATCTTTAAAATTGCAATGAAGAATGAATACCTATCATCCGGAAGGATGATAGTACATAACTACCCAACACCAACAATTGCAGGTAGGCCAATTGTTGCAAAGTCGATATCATCCATTTTCTAGTAATATTTCCCTAGATGAGAAGGTCCTATTACCATGAAAAAGTAACGAGGGGTTGTATGAGACACTCTCTCTAGGATGATACATGAGTAGTACGTGAGGGATCTCATGTCTTATGTTTGATTGGGGAATTATTAGCAGACTACCAAGGTATTACTAGGGAAGCTAGACCTCAAAACTAGAAGGTCCAATGAAGAGTTGGTATGGGACAACTGTTGCATAGCCTGAGATACCTGGTCCTAAGACAGAGTAATGGTGGGCCCTAGTTGAAACCAAGGAAGGTGGATTCTCAACTAGGCACTAGGCATACTAACACTATACCTTAGCATGGAGAAGAAAACAATAACATATGTGCCTCGGGTAGAATTTAATGGCAAAGACCCTAAGTATACCATGTTATAGGATGACAAATTATGCATCCATCCATCTAGGTGTTATGGGCTCTGGATGGACAACCTCATGCCATGAATATAGACCTCTAGTAAAGGAGATGAAGGTATTCACAAAATGGCACAATTTGTAGAATTTGGTCAATCTCAACTGTTTAAGGGATTGTAATGTCCCCAACTCAACACTAGCTCAATGCAAAGGTTTGTTAGCCTAGACACAAGGTCCCCTAGGCTAGTCAGTGTGATTAGGGACTTAGTTGGTGAGGATTTTATGTGCAAAAATCCATGACAGAGACTCGGATGTGATCTAGTGAGCCAGAATTACCTTGTTCTAGGGATTTGCATCATCCGAAGAGCTTATTTTATCAAGTTGCAAGTGTTGACCAAGGCCGACGGTCATTAGGAAAAGGGAGATACTTTTTAGTGTTATATTTTAACGTTGAGTTATAACTTAAAGTTATAACTTAAAAACATAAAGTGGTTCAACTAGGACATGGTGGTCCCTTTTTATGAGTTGAAAGACATAAATTAAAAATTAAAAGAAATTCAAAATGGAGCCCTAGAAACCCTAATCGACCTCCCCTCATATTCTCACATTGAGGGTCATTTTGGTTATGGAAGATATTATTTTTTTGTGGAGATTTTCATAGGGATTTTCACCAGAAGATCACAGGGCTTGTTGGGAGCTATCTCAGCAAGAATTTTGTCATTTTTAGGTGTGAGAGATCACCTCTAGCTGATCGGGATTGGAGCTTTCGCATTAGAGAGTTCATCTGAGCATTCACGGGGCAGACAAGGGTTTGCCAAAAATTGATTTTTTTGGGTCAAGAAATGGAGCATCTAGATCTTCATTTTTTGGCCATATTCCACCTGGGCAGGAGTCATATTTCACATATCTGAAGGGTTTTAGTGATTTGCATATCAGGTCATACCATTTTGGGTGCCTTGGAATTCGAGCCATTTTGATCACTGCTTGCAAATGCTTTAAATTTCCATTTCGAAAATTTGTCCATCACATTTCTCAGTCTGGGTGACCATTTTAGAGGTATTTTGAAGACCAAAATTTGTTTGTATGAATTTCTAAACCAAATTGTACCATCTAGAGGGTCATACAAGTGCATTGGGAAGCATGCCAAAATTTTTGGGGGTTTCAACCTATAGTTTATTAGTTGGAAAAGGTGCACCTAGCCTCCAGGAGCAGTTAGAATCAGACAACACATGATTCAGACACCAGATGGTGAAGATATCAATGATTCATTATTTTAGCTTATCATCCGGGCACACCCAAAGCCATAGATGAGTTTTGTAATTTGTTGATTTCAGGTCAGAATAAATAAAAAATTAGTTTTTGTCAGTATTATTTGATTTGTTGTGTTTTAGCATTCTATTTTCAGTCCATTTATCTTTATAAACCCTCAATATGAAACACGAGCAAAACCAGCATTAAGCCCTCAAAAATTAGAAAAATCAGATAAAAAAATAAACTAAAATAAATCAAATCAGACCAGTGTGCAATCTGTTCATCAGATCGGGGTGTACATTCTAGTGGTATCAGAGCTCATATTTTTCCTACGAGCCATTGGATGATAGTTCATGAGTGACAGGGAGATTAGATACCTTTAGCGGGAGAAGAAGAAGGATCAACCCATAACATATCATCAACGTCATACACAATACCAGTATTATAAGACACTTGAGGGACAAAGGGTATCTCACATTTTGGGCATATCCACAGACTCAGCCACAAAACCATCTACAACCATGGGTGATAGGAATGCATAGGATGATATGGACAGGTAGATGGTCGATGATATTAGACAGACCCAACATAGGATGCAACATAGTTTGGAATAACTGGTTGGGTTAATGACACAATAGGTGCACGGGATAAACATTCTTGTGAATAATGCACAAGGCACATGAAATCAACCACCTAATGCTGCATAGGGATCAAGAAATGAGTAGTCAGTGGCCAATAGAGTTGACACACACACTAGAGTAGAGAGAGCTACCAGTAGCTCTAGACCATTCATGCCTAAATTTATTGCTCACCCTGAGCCTATAGTAGTTCCATCGATTGAGGAACTAGAGCCTACTGTGGTTGAACAATATCAACAGTATAGAGTAGAATGGGATGCACTCGGGCTAGACTTCTAGACTCTCATATATTTTTGAGACTTTGTGGACACCTGAAACATACAAACTCCTAGAAATAGGGGGAGACCTATTAATTAGGCACAGATTCTACAGGGACAAGGTTATCATACATAGGCCACATCATAGGGTCATCCTGAGATTTAGAAGAGGATTGGGAAAATACACATACCATTATTTGATGCTTCTGGCATAATGACAACCAAGGCATGGGTCTAAAAAATGGACACATATCTATAGTTGAACCCGATGACAGAGGATGAGGCCATCAAATTCTATACCCTGCATCTAGATGGTGTTGCTCATGATTGGTGGCACCATGGAGTGCATACTCTCGGACATGATAGGGTGAGCACTTATGCGGAGTTCACCGAGAGACTTATGCAAAGGTTTGATAGAAGAGAGCAAGAGTTGGAGTTGAAAGAGTTAACACATCTGAAGTAATTGAGCTCAGTCGACTCTTACATAGTAGAGTTTCAAAGATTATCGATGATGGTCACAGATTTGTCTGAGATGCGGTTGATAGTTTTATTTATGGATGGGTTATCAGAACCACTAAGAGGTTGGGTCAAGGCCTTTAACCCAACTACCTTGTAGGATGCCATCAAACAGGCGAGGGATATGGAGGTTACTTCGTCTAAGTCCAAAAATCAACTCAAGGCGAAGGACTTCAAAAGGGACAAGGACCAAAAACTAGTTAAGAAGGATGCAGACCAACAAAAGAGTACCTTTAAAAAACTTAATCCTGAAACCCTTCATGAATAAGGGGTTATGTTTCACATGTCACAAGTCATGGTCCTCGAGGAATAAGTGTGAGTTTAAGGGGAAACTGTAGTTGATTGAGTACGTTTCGGATGAGGATGATAAGTCTAAAAATTATGATCAGCAATCAGGAAAAGAGGACAACAACAATGATTCAACCCCACAGGAGCAGGGAGATGAGCATAAATATGATGGTTTGGGGGGAGATACTTTGGGGCATCTCCATAGTTTCCAGGGGGCATAGGCCTTGCATATCCAAGGTGTTCTGAAGGGACAGAGAGTGGTGACACTCATAGACACAAGAGCTACCCACAACTTCATATATGAGGGCCTAGTTGCACGCAAGGATTTGTAGACAAAGGAGGTAGATGAGTTCAAGATCATGATCGTAGATGGATTCTCAATTTCCTACACCTAAGAGGTCCCATAGATGAGGTTGACTTTGGGGAACCATGAGGTTCAGGATGACTTCTATGTTGTCAGCACATAGAAGCTTGATGTGGTATTGGGCATCCAGTGGTTGCAGACATTGGGTGAGGTGACCTTCAACTTACAGAAGATGGAGTTGAAGTTTCAGGAAAATAGGTAGCCAGTGGTACTCATAGAGATGTCCAATGAGGAAGCTCGAGTAGTTTCCTTTAGGTGCATGGAGAGGTTCATCAAATGAGATATGGTGGAGTGGGCTGCACACTGCATTATACTTTTGGCCACCACTGAGGAGGAAAAACAAACCTATCCTCTAGACATCTAGGCTTTGCTCACCAAACATAGCAAAGTATTTAGTGGTATACCACCAAGGGTACCACCAGATAGAGGGATCGAGCACATTATAGAGTTGGAGGGGGGACTACTACCATCATTACCACCTCGTATCGGTGCTCGAGAAGGCATAAGGATGAGATAGAGAAGGCCATCCGAGAGTTGATTGACATGGGACACATCAGACTGAGCAAGAACCCATTTGCTTTGTTTGTGGTATTAGTGAAGAAGAAGGATGGTACTATGCGTATGTGCATCGACTATCGAGCATTGAACAAGAAGACCATAAAGAACATATACCCGATACCATGCATAGATGAGTTGATTGATGAGTTTCATGATGTAGTTTACTTTACCAAGATTGATCTGAGGTCAAACTACCATCAGATCCGTATGAGGGAGTCAGATGTGGAGAAGACTACTTTTTGGTGCCACTATGGGCATTTCGAGTTCTTGGTTATGCCATTCGAGCTAACCAATGCACCTACCACATTTCAGTCCTATATGAATAGGGTGTTTTAGAGGTAGTTGAGGAGATTTGTGTTGGTGTTATTTGATGACATCCTTATATATAGCCGCACATGGGAGGAGCACTTGAGGCATTTGGATGAGGTGCTGAGTATTCTAGAGGCAGAGTCTCTTTATGCCAAAGAGACTAAGTGTGAGTTCGGTATGATTGAGCTATTATACTTGGGTCATATCATCAGTGCTCAGGGAGTCAGGATGGACCTTAAGAAGATACATGCTATTTTGGATTGGTCACCTTATTATACCCTCACATAGCTTAAGGGATTCTTTGGGCTGTGTGGTTTTTACCACCGATTCATCAAGAGATTTTATCGCTACACCCTTGATAGACTTGACCAAGAAAGGGGTGTTCCAATGGTCAAAAATAGCTCAATAGTATTTTGATAGATTCAAGCAGGTGATGATCAGTTTCCCAGTCTTGGCCATTCCAGAATTCACCAAACCATTTGAGGTGGAGTGTGATGCATCAAGAGAGGGGATTGGTGTGGTGTTGATGTAGTCAAAGCACCCCATTGCTTATGAGAGCTAGAATATTTGAGGGGGTGATATCAGTTACTTGATTTATGACAAAGAGATGCTAGCCATTATGCATGCACTAGCTAAGTTTAGACAGTATCTGGTGGGTAGGAGATTTGTGGTCAGGACTGATCACAATAGCTTGAGGTACTTCCTTAACCAGAAGGACCTCAATGATAGGTAGATGAAGTGGGTGAGTAAGATTAAGGTATATGACTTTGACATTGAGTACGTCAAGGGGAAGAGGAACATAGTTGTGGATGCACTATCTAGGAGACCCCATTTGTGCTCACTCATCGGGATATCAGAGAATTGGAGACACCAGATTACTGTAGACTACGCAAAGGATACCTTTGCTAGTAGGATTTTGGAGGGTGACCAGGATAATGACAGATATGAAGTCAGGTATGAGGTTATATATTACAAGGGCCAGATATGGATTACAGCTGACTCCAAGCTGAAGGAGTAGATCTTCCAGATATTTCATGACACACCTATGGCGGGCCACCCGAGATACTTTAAGACCTATAGGCAGATCAGAGAGTGATTATCTTGGAGGGGTCTTAAATAAAATGTGTTGCAGTATATCAGGGAGTGTTCTATGTGCCTACAAAACAAACATGAGCATACGTTTCCAGTCGAGCTCTTACAACCACTTCCCATTCCTTCTCAAAAGTGGAAGAGTGTCTCCATGGATTTTGTGATGGGTCTCCCCAAGGCATAGGGGAAATATTACCTATATGTGGTGGTGTACAGATTGACTAAGTTTGCTCACTTCTTCACCTTCATCGTTGGGTTCATAGTAGCACATGTAGCAAAGTTATTTTTTAGGGAGATATTCAGGCTACATGGGTTGTCGAAGACTATTGTCAGTGACAGAGATAGTAAGTTCATGAGTCTCTTTTGGAAATATTTGTTTAGATTATGCGATATAAATATGACCTCGAGTACCAGCTATCATCCTTAGACTGATGGATATACAGAGGTAGTCAACAAGTGGATCGAGTGTTATCTCCAAAATTATGTGTTCGAGAAGTAGAGGGTGTGGGTCAGATGGCTACATTTGGGGGAGTATTGCTATAACTCCTCATACCACATGTCTATCTGGATGTCACCTTTCATGGCACTATACGGGTATGAAGCTCCGAGCTTCATGGATCTGGTGTTGGGTGACAATCGAGTTCTGAGGGCCAGGGATCTCCTGCAGGAATCCCAAGACATCATGAGATCCTTGCGGGATCATATCAGGTAGGCACAAGACCAACAAAATAAGTACACTGATCAAAAGATATTTGAGCATACCTTTGAGGTGGTGGACATAGTGTATTTGTGACTAGAAGAGGAGTGAAGCTGATAAGCTCAAGCTTCGGTTCTATGGTCCTTTTAGAGTCACCAGGCGAGTAGGAGAGGTGGCTTATGAGCTAGAGCTACCAGAGAGTAGCAGGGTGCACAATGTGTTCCATGTATCACACCTCAAGAAGGCACTTGGATAGAGTATTTCACCATCTATATAGTTGCCTCCCTTGGATGAAGAGGGGAAGTTAAAGGTGATTCCAAAGGCAGTGATTGATACTAGGGAGCGCACCCTTAGGAGGAGGGTCATCAGGGAGTATTTGATCAAGTGGTAAAATCTATCGGATGAGGATTCCACTTGGGAGGGGAACATATATTATAGCACCCAAGTCTCTAATTGCTTTAGGACAAGCAATTTAAATGAGGACGTACTGTAATGTCCCCAACTCAGCACTAGATCAGTGCAGAGGTCTATTAGCCTAGACACAGGGTCCCCTAGGCTAGTTAGTGTGATTAGGAACTCAGTTGGTGAGGATTTTATGTGTAGAACTCCACAAAAGAGACTCATATGTGATCCAGTAAGCTAGAATTACCTTTTTTTGGGGATTTGCATCATTCGGAGAGCTTATTTTATCAAGTTGCAAGTGTTGACCAAGGTCGACGGTCGTTAGGAAAAGGGGGACACTTTTTAGTGTTATATTTTAACGTTGAGTTATAACTTAAAGTTATAACTTAAAAATATAAAGTGGTTCAACTAGGACATGGTGGTCCCTTTTTATGAGTTGAAAGACATAAATTAAAAAAAAAATAAAAATTCAAAATGGAGCCTTGGAAACCCTAATCGACCTCCCCTCATATTCTCACGTTGAGGGTCATTTTGGTTATGGAAGATATTATTTTTTTGTGGATCTTTTCATAGGGATTTTCACCAGAAGATCACAGGGCTTGTTGGGAGCTATCTCAGTAGGAATTTTGTCAGTTTTAGGTGTGAGATATCACCTCTAGCTAATCGGGATTGGAGCTTTCGCATCTGAGAGTTCATCTGAGCATTCATGGGGCAGATAAGGGTTTGCCAAAAATTGAAGTTTTTTGGGTCAAGAAATAGAGCATATGGGTCTTCGTATTTTGGCCATATTCCACCTAGGAAGGAGTTAGATTTCACATATCTGAAGAGTTTCAGTGATTTACATATCAGGCCGTACCATTTTGGGCACCTTGGGATTCGAGCCATTTTGATCACTGCTTGCAAACGCTTTAGATTTCCATTCCAAAAAAATTTCCATCACATTTCTCAGTCTGGGTGACCATTTCAGAGGTATTTTTAAGACCAAATGTTGTCTGTATAAATTTCTAAACCAAATTGTACCATCTAGAGGTTTGTACAAGTGCATTGGGAAGCATGCCAAAATTTTTGAGGGTTTCAACCTATAGTTTATCAGTTGGAAAAGGTACGCCTAGCCTCCAGGAGAAGTTAGCATCAGATGACACGTGATTCAGACACCAGACGGTGAAGATATCAGTGATTCACTATTTCAGCTTATCATCCGGGCACACCCAGAGCTACGGATGAATTTTGTAATTTGCTGATTTCAGGTCAAAATAAATAAAAAATTAGTTTATGTTAGTATTATTTGATTTTTTGTGTTTTAACATTCTATTTTCAGTCCATTTATCTTTATAAACCCTCAATATTAAACACGAGCAAAACCAGCATTAAACCCTCAAAAATAAGAAAAATTAGATCAGAAAACAAATTGAAATAAAACAAATCAGACCAGTATGCAATATTTTTGTCAGATCGGGGTGTACATTTTAGGGATGCAGCGGTCAGTTTCCTTGAAACAGGTAACCTTATGCCTATATACTAATTAATTTTTGGTGCTACTTAAACTATTTAAGAGTTTGATCGAAAATTGGGGCATAATAACTTGTTAGTAGGCTTTTCTCAATCTAGTCATTCCCAAGAATATAGGGAATCAAACTCATAATTGCGTAGCGACATTGAGATGTCACTATGAAAATAGAAAAAATCAAACAACTAACAGCTATGAAGTTCTCACCTTGAGAATAGAAAAACTCAAACTTTCACCTTTTTTTTTGAAGAGATACATAAATTCTCTGAAAACAAAAACTAGGGCACAATAGCTTGTTAGTAGGATTTTCTCAATCTAGTCATTCCCAAGAATATATGGAATTGGACTCATAACTGCGTAGTGACACTAAAATCTCACCTTGAAAATAGATAAAACCAAACAACTAACAGTTATGACTAGGCTTTTCTCAGTCTAGTCATTCCCAAGAATATAGGGAATCAAACTCATAACTATGTAGTGACAATGAGATCTCACCTTGAAAATAGAGAAAATCAAACAACTAACAACTATGATGTTCTCACCTTGAGAATAGAAAAAATTAAACTTTAACCTTCTAATTTTGAAGGTACATATATTCTCTTTTGCTATCTTAATGAGATCTTGTTCTAATTTTGAAGATACATATAGAGAAAATCATAAGAACAACTATACATTATTAAAATTAGGCAATTATAAACTTGCAATTATAAGGGAAAGAAAATTTTTGGTATGCTTGTTTCCTCTATTTCTGTTTCTTGTGGAAAATCATTGGTACATCTACTTTTCCAGAGAAGCATTGAAAAATGTTATATTTGATATTTTAGGGGAAGAGATGTTTTTTTAATAATGTTATATCTAACATTTTCTTAGGTCAAAAGGGTGAATGTTATATTAATTTTTGGGTTTAGACATAATTCCATAGAAATTAGCTTCCTTTTATAATCTATAAGAATATCAAATAACTTTATAATCGTAGAACATTTCAGAAATAAAGCTCTATGCGCGTGCTTGCTTTAATTGTTATAACTTTATAATCGTAGAACATTTCAGAAATAAAGCTCTATGCACGTGCTACTTTAATTGTTATATGAAAATAATTTGATGGATATACTTTTTAAAATTAAGTATTAGGTTTATCAAATTAAAAATTGTTTTTAGGAGAATGTTTACAAATTACATTAAAAATTGTTTGACAAAAGACTACTTAAGAAACAATCATCATACTTAGCCACTAGGGCAACTGCCTGTAGGGCAAAATAAAACCTAGGTCTCTATCTTGAAAGTAGAAAAATTGAACGGATTGTTTAAATATAATACCTTTTAATATTAGTTTAGAAATTTATTAGTTTTAAAGTTTGGATAATCTATATTTAAAATTTCATTTAGTAGCACACTTTGAACATTATTATAAATCTTTGAGTATTTTTGTTCACCGACGTTTTGAAGTGAAACATTAATTAGTGTCATCCATATTCAACATGATGAATATTAAATCATGATGAATATTAAATAGAGAAGAACAAGTCTAACCGGTGATTGCTTCCAGTGCATAAAATCAATTGTTTTTTTGGGTTGTTAAAAAATCACTTTGGGTAATATAAAATCCATATGATATCCATTATTAAAATTATGTCTTTCGAGATGATTAGAGTTAATCATTAAGTTGTATTTTAAGCCATCGCCATGATAACATAACGTATAGGGTAGTTTTAAATTGCAGATGCTTAATAAATCGTATATCAAATATTTTTAATACTTAATGACTTTCTTAAATAATTCGGTGTGCTAAGCCTATGTGAAAGGGCTTATTTCATTTTTCAAGTTAAATGTTGTGCCTTGAAAATAGGCTTTTCTTGTCTTTATATAGGAAATTTTTATTTTATTTGAATTTAATTGTTTGAATGTGAAACTCAACATACAGTGAAAGTTATTGGAATTGATTTCAATATAGATGTCCTTTCATTTTTTTAAAAGATAGCTCATGTTTAGTATAATAATTTAAATAATAAGTATAAAGTTGATAGACTTTAACCTTTTATATATAGTTGACTAATTTATATTAAAATTATTTTTAGTTGAAGAAAACTTATGTAGCTCTTGGATTGATTTTTATTTTACATTGGAAAAAAAAGAACTAAAAAATATATTTTAGGCAAAACATTAATATAGGCCAAAGTTAAAACATAAGTAACTTTGACTAGTGTTTGGTAATTTCATTTCTATAGTTTGACCTTTACTAAAATAGTAAAAGCAAAGTTGTATTATTATATTTAGATAGAACCATGTGAGAAGAGTTTAAAGGAAAATGAATATTTAACTTATTGAAGGTATTTTAAGTGGAGAAATCATTAGATGGGTATATTTTTAATGTTTAGTCTTTCACTAGATAGAATTAAAAGGGTATTTATGAAAGTGATATCATTTGAAGCTTGATTAAAGATAGAGTGTTTCATTCTCATCATAAGTATTTTGTTTCATTATGAATCATTTTAATAAGATCTTTACGTCCTCTATTTACATTTGAAACAAATTATCTTTAAAATTGTAATGAAGAATGAATACCTATCATCCGGAAGGATGATAGTACATAACTACCCAACACCAACAATTGTAGGTAGGCCAATTGTTGCGAAGTCAATATCATTCATTTTCTAGTAATCTTTCCCTAGATGAGAATGTCCTATTACCATGAACAAGTAACGAGGGGTTATATAGGACACTCTCTCTAGGATGATACATGAGTAGTACGTGAGGGGTCTCATGTCTTATCTTTGATTGGGGAATTATTAGCAGACTACCAAGGTATTACTAGGTAAGCTAGACCTCAAAACTAGAAGGTCCAATGAAGAGTTGGTATGGGACAACTCTTGCATAGCCTGAGATACCTGATCCTAAGACAGAGTAATGGTGGGCCATAGTTGAAACCAATGAAGGTGGATTCTCAGCTAGGCACTAGGCATACTAACACTATACCTTAGCATGGAGAAGAAAACAATAACATATGTGCCTCGGGTAGAATTTAATGGCAAAGACCCTAAGTATACCATGTTATAGGATGAAAAATTATGCATCCATACATCTAGGTGTTATGGGCTCTGGATGGACAACCTCATGCCATGAATATAGACCTCTAGTAAAGGAGATGAAGGTATTCACAAAATGGCATAATTTGCGAAATTTGGTCAATCTCAATTGTTTAATGGAATGTAATGTTCCCAACTCAGCACTAGCTCAATGCAAAGGTTTGTTACCCTAGACACAAGGTCCCCTAGGCTAGTCAGTGTGATTAGGGACTTAGTTGGTGAGGATTTTATGTGCAAAAATCCATGACAGAGACTCAGATGTGATCTAGTGAGCCAAAATTACCTTGTTCTAGGGATTTGCATCATTCAGAGAGCTTATTTTATCAAGTTGCAAGTGTTGACCAAGGCTGATGGTCGTTAGGAAAAGGGAGATACTTTTTAGTGTTATATGTTAACGTTGAGTTATAACTTAAAGTTATAACTTAAAAACATAAAGTGGTTCAACTAGGACATGGTGGTCCCTTTTTATGAGTTGAAAGACATAAATTAAAAATTAAAAGAAATTCAATATGGAGCCCTGGAAACCCTAATTTACCTCCCCTCATATTCTCACATTGAGGGTCATTTTGGTTATGGAAGATATTATTTTTTTGTGGAGATTTTCGTAGGGATTTTCGCCAGAAGATCATAGGGCTTGTTGGGAGCTATCTCAGCAAGAATTTTGTCATTTTTAGGTGTGATAGATCACCTCTAGCTGATCAGGATTGGATATTTCGCATTAGAGAGTTCATCGAGCATTCATGGGGTAGACAAGGGTTTGCCAAAAATTGAATTTTTTTGGGTCAAGAAATGGAGCATCTAGATCTTCATTTTTTGGCCATACTCCAACTGGGCAGGAGTCATATTTCACATATCTGAAGGGTTTCAGTGATTTGCATATCAGGTCATACCATTGTGGGTGCCTTGGAATTTGAGCCATTTTGATCACTGCTTGCAAACACTTTAAATTTCCATTTCAAAAACTTGTCCATCACATTTCTCAGTCTGGGTGATCATTTTAGAGGTATTTTGAAGACCAAAATTTGCCTGTATGAATTTCTAAACCAAATTGTACCATCTAGAGGGTCATACAAGTGCATTGGGATGCATGCCAAAATTGTTGAGGGTTTCAACCTATAGTTTATTAGTTGGAAAAGGTGCACCTAGCATCCAAGAGCAGGTATAATTAGACAACACATGATTCAGACACCAAACGGTGAAGATATCAATGATTCATTGTTTTAGTTTACCATCCGGGCACACCCAAAGCCATAGATGAATTTTAAATTTGTTGATTTCATGTCAGAATAAATAAAAAATTAGTTTTTGTCAGTATTATTTGATTTGTTGTGTTTTAGCATTCTATTTTTAGTCCATTTATATTTATAAACTCTCAATATGAAACACGAGCAAAACTAGCATTAAACCCTCAAAAATTAGAAAAATCGGATTAAAAAAACTAAAATAAATCAAATTAGACCAGTGTGCACTCTGTTCATCAGATCGGAGTGTACATTCCAGTGGTATCCGAGCTCATATTTTTCCTATGAGCCATTGGATGATAGTTCATGAGTGACAGGGAGATTAGATACCTTTAGCGGGAGAAGAAGAAGGATCAACACATAACATATCATCAACGTCATACACAATACCAGTATTATAAGACACTTGAGGGACATAGGGTATCTCACATTTTGGACATATCCACAGACTCAGCCACAGAACCATCTACAACCATGGGTGATAGGAATGCATAGGATGATATGGACAGGTAGATGGTCGATGATATTAGACAAACCCAAAATAGGATGCAACATAGTTTGGAATAATTGGTTGGGTTAATGACACAATAGGTGCATAGGATAAACATTCTTGTGAATAATGCACAAGGCACATGAAATCAACCACCTAATGCTGCATAGGGATCAAGAAATGAGTAGTCAGTGGCAAATAGAGTTGACACACACACTAGAGCAGAGAGAGATACCAGTAGCTCTAGATCATTCATGCCTAAATTTATTGCTCACCCTGAGCCTATAGTAGTTCCATCGATTGAGGAACTAGAGCCTACTGTGGTTGAACAATATCAACAATATATAGTAGAATGGGACCCTTATCTTTGAGTAGTTGGAGTACAGTGGCACAATCACACATAAGTCACCTCATGACTTAATGTGGTTGGATTGAGTAAGTCCTTACTCGACAAACTCATCTTAAGGCAAAGTGTTCACACTGAGTTTTAAAGTCTCTTCTAAGTTAAGAAAATAAGTTGATGAAATTCAAACATTGTCTTAATAATGAAGCCATCTATTACTTAAACCCCTAATATATTATTAACATTTTTTCTTTATATACAAGCCTCTCTTAATCTATACCCATTTCCAAAGATATTTATATGTATTTAAATCTACTTTTGAATTCATAAAATTTCCATATTAAAAATGAAAGAATATAAAATTTCTAATACCATTCTAAAAAGACTATTAAAATAGAAGACCTACCTTTAATCATATTACCATGCTATTACTATATCTATTACTATATAATATAAGGGTTACATTTACTTTAAAAACTTATAAGCATATCCTCAAAACTTCTAAATAAGGAATTGAAATATTAAAATCATTTAATTTCCAAGCTTTCTACAACAACTTCCAACAATTAATCTTGATAGAAAATGTAATGATTCAAATATCTTAACTTTGACGTAAAGGATTCTTTTACTGAACATATAAAATTACCTAATTTAATTAACCATCGAAACAAAAACTTTCTTATCAAAGTGACGAATAACTTTAAACAGAAGGAAATATTCACTTAGGTCAAACTTAAAGGTTTTAATAGCTTATGAAAAGAAAGAAATTGATGCATTGCTCTCTAATTTCCATTTATACAAAGAAAACTTAACACTTTTATCCTTTTAACATAATCTCAACAACTCAGCTTCTATATAAAATTAACTAAATATTTTTAAGAGTAATTGAATACACAATATGAAATCCACAAACTGGACAACGCTGTTGAGTTTCCTAGAAACCAAATGATTTTGAAAGGGCAATACACGGCTCCCAAATTAGTCTTACATGTTAAATTTTTTGTTTTAAAATTCTACAAGAGCTAATACTGTCTGGATGCCATATGTTCAGGACAGAATCTGGAAATATTTTAGCACGCTGGTTGTTCTACCATGGAAGGGAAACCTACACTCTTTGGCGCTCACCCTTCACTAACTAGGCAATGACCAGAGGCTAGGATTGGGTCAGCTTGGCCCTTGTTGCTCTATATGAAATTAAGTGATTGATTTTCTAACCCCATACATGAAATTAACATACTATGAACTGTGACTTTTATATATTTATTTATCTTTGACTTTTATGATCTTTCTAGAGTTTAATGAAATCCTCTTGTTGGATTTTATGGTCTTGTTGAATGAAATGAACATACTATGAACTGTGATCTTTATATATTTATTTATCTTTGACTTTTCTGATCGTTCTAGATTTTAATGTGTAGACACCAAAACAACACCAATCTGATTATGTGACTACAAACACTGATCGCATTGACACACATAGCTTTCAGGGCAGCCCTCAGAGGTCAAACAATGGTCCTAGCCACTTACACAGCAGTTTAGAAGGTCGAAAAGTAAACAAAGCAAAGTTGGTCATTTTAACAAGGCAAAGCCCAAAAGCAAACCTTGGCCGAGGGTGTCACAAAATCGCGACGTCGCGATTTCACGACGTCGCAAAATCGTGACACCAAAAGCCCAAAGGGGAGCCTTGGCAGTGCGACGTCATGATTTTGCGACACCAAAAGCCCAAAGGGGAACCTTGGCCGAGGGTGTCACGAAATCATGACGTCGTGATTTCACGACGTCGCGAAATCGCAAAATCGTGACGTCACGAAATCGCGACACCAAAAGCCCAAAGGGGAGCCTTGGCCGAGGGTGTCACGAAATCGTGACACCAAAATCCCAAAGGGGAGCCTTGGCCGAGGGTGTCACGAAATCGCGACGTCGCGATTTCACGACGTCGCGAAATCGTGACACCAAAAGCCCAAAGGGGAGCCTTGGCCGAAGTGTCGCGATATCACGACACTTCGGCATTTTGTGCCTAGGCAGACATTAAATCAATCAGGGGTGGAAGTCAAGCATTCAAAGGTGCCATTAAAACATTTAAAAGCAAAACATTAAAGCCATCAAAGCAGACGTTAAACAAGTGGCAGCCGAAGACAGTCAGTTATTGCCGCCTGCTGTGCATGCATGCGTAGGTGGGCAGATTGGCAGTTAGCGGACTGTCACAAGGGCAGTCATGTAAGCCCAAGTCAAGGAGGAGTCTCCTCCCCTTTGGAAGGCATGGCCGCCATGTGGCATCCCTGCGTGCCCCCTCCAAAGAGACCCCATGGGTCTATAAAATGGCGGACTTTCCTACCCAGAAAAAAAACAAGTTGGTAGACATTTCGAAGCAACGAAGTGCTGCCAAAACCAAACACTCGATTGCATCCTTTTAGATTCATTCTTCTACACCCGTAATCTCTTTCGCAGGAGAGGTTATTGGTGGCTGCTAGAAGGTGAACCCGGACCTTAATACCCGACATTGGATCACAGGAATCCATCAATTCACCGACAACTCAACCTAAGAGATTTTGGGCCCTTCCCTAGTGGATTGGCGCCGAAATCAAGTTCCAACGGTGGGCGGCCCGCTCGGGCACCCCGCACGCTCTTAGCTTCATTTTAATTTATTCTGTTATCACGTGTTTATCCTACATTATACTCTATGTTGTTTAAATAGTTTATCATAATATATTATCATGCTATCGCGACTCTAGACGTTTATCAAGTATTATCATGCTTTTGTCATTTTTGTTGCCCCACTAACCTGCAGGTAACAACATCGATTCGGCATCGTAACACAGTCAAATTCGCGTTAAATAGTCGGAGGAAGAACAGTTGAATTCGTCTTGCCGATGGACGAATTAAAGTCAAGTGCAAATCGACCGACTGTTTTAATGGCAGCGGCCCTCTGGTAAAGTTTTCTATTTTCTATCAAATGTGCAGGTAGTTTAAAAATCATTCTACTCACCGATTTAGCTAATATTTTACGTGCATCTTTTATCGTTTTTTCTTAGAAAACAAGTTTTTCTTCCTTGCAACAGGTGCTACTAACGCCTTTCTTGTGTCTCTGAATGCAGGATAAGTAGCAACAAGCAAAGATTCATTAGCATAAGCGGCGGCAACACTTTGGCCCACCCGTTTCAAATGTGGGCATGCGGAAGAAGATCACTATTCACTTGTTGTAATGGAAACATGCTAACTCTCCTAGCCCTTAAAAAGGGAGGAGATGTATTGTAACCGAGTTGGAATCACATTAATAAAAAGGGTTGTGCTCCTGCTTTCTCCTTTTACATTTGGTTTTAATTTGATTATATCTGCTTTATCTCATGCATCAAGCTAGTTAGTTTACATTGCGATCTTAGTGTTTCTTTTATTTCTGGAATCTCATGCTTTTAGTGGCGATCACGGTGGGACCCTGTCCCCTATTTTTTTTTAGATTCAGAAACTGATTTATGTTTTTTGTGCTTAAAGGTACCAGGCCGAATCAGAGACAACCGATTTGAGCGAAAAAGAGGTAAGGTTCCAAAGTTGTACCTGTATTTTTTTTATTTTTATTTTTTATTATTATTTTTTGTTTCTATTTTTTTGTCAACTTTTACTTGCTTAGGGAAAGTTGTTCATGCTTGTTTCATTTTTATTAAATAAAATGAACCCCACACACATCACGTGGTAAAATTAAACCAAGGAGCTGGTCGTAAGACCCCAGCCCTTGAGCAAGACCAACGGTGGGTTCATCACCACCTTGGCTTAGCTTTGCATCCATTTCCTCGATTGTCACTATTGTTAGGCGTAAATCCTGACGAAAGTTGACCGAGTGTCGCTGGGGTGATTCCCATGCATGCGAGGATAAGTCTTCTATGGTAGGTGTCATTAACAGGACAATCCCCCCTTCTGTACCGCCTATGTTCCACGTACCATCTGCTCTCACGTACCTATAGTTTCCCTCTCGTAAGGGCGGGTATATAGAGAGGTTGGTATATCGGTCCAGCAATGGTATATTGAAGGGGCGACCATTTATGGGAGTCATATGAGCCAACATTATGCATTTAAACGTTCTTCAAAACTTGCAAAAACAACACAAAACATTAAAATGCACTAAACCAGTTTAGGACACACTATTAATCCTTAAAAGAGATAATCACCGTTTGTGTATGTGTGTGTTCATTTCTGTTTAGTGTAACAAAAATAAAAAATCATCATAAACGAGATAAAAATCTACTTAGCTAGTAGAGAAGCACCACAATGGTGTACACCCGTAGCCAAGCCCAATCAAGGGCGGACGCTATGGAAGGTACACAAAGAGAGGGCGTTGGTCGCCTTCGCTTTAGCCCTGAGGACTTGGCCATACCGCCTTGGCGGTCTAGCCTACAAGAGAGTCCACATCAGGCCACATCAAGAAGGAATTATTGGGACCCTCCTCTGTGGAGTTTTCCCATTCAACACAGCCCCTTTCGGGAAGAAGCTTTACATGTAGATCTCAATGTAAATAGACAACCACCTCTTGAGGCTAGATCTGAGTGGCCGTAGCACGATGAAGCGCTAGAGAGGCATAGTGTCCATGAGGAGAGACAGCATGAATATGATACCTCTTCTTTGCCTCCCATTAGAACAGAAAGACAAAACCCAGAGCGCAGGGCTCTTCACACAGGGCGAGCTCACTTTGCCCTCCCCTTTCACACCCATGAAAGGGAGTACGAGGAAGACCATCGCATTCCTCAAGAACAACATACAGTGCGAGAACCTTGCATTTTTGCACCTACTAGATATCATGGTCACCCATCGAGGCTAGAGCCTCAAGTAAATGCCGCCTACCTCGACAGAGGGAAGCGACCCATTGAAATTTTAGATCATCAAGATCGAGGCAAACACATAGGAGAAACATTCAAGCCTCCTGAGCAAAAGAGGGCAGACCAAGTTGACCCAGCAGTCGCCAGACATGCCGCCCGCCAAGCCCGAATCATGTAGCTTGAGCAAGGTCATCAGGAGTTAGAGTACTTATACCACCTTAATAAAGAGCGCATGCAGCACGAAGTGGATGAGTTGCGCTATAAACTACCTAAGAGGGTGCCAACCCCTCACACCCAAAAAGTAGAACAATATGAGAGGCACAACCCTTTGGTGCAGGATAGGTCTCCGCGACCTCGTCAAGCTTTGCCTCCGAGACCTTATAGACCCGAGAGGGAGGCCACTCCCCGAAACAATGATGGGTACCCTCAGCGGGGACTCAATCAGGGTCATAGGCCTCACCCAGAGACTCCTCAAGAAGTTTATGAGGAGTATGAACTAGAAGTAGAACGGGCCGAAATGCCCCATCAAGGCGGGAGGGCTGCCATTCGGCCACCCCCCCATAGGCCTCCAGTCTCCCATAACTCACAATAGGAGCAAACAAAAGAGGAAGAAATAAAATCTTTCGATGCATACAAAGCACTATTAGAGCGTTTGGAGTCTATGGAGACAAAAGCTTCTGGGCATCAAAAACCCACGTTACGTCAACTCCGTAGTCATCCAGTGCATCCCTCAGTGCCCACACCTCTTTACCCCGAACATTTCAAGTTGCCTCAATTGGCAGTCTTTAAAGGTGAAGAGGATGCACAAGAACATGTCACAAGATTCCTAAGCCAATGCTTTGGCATTCAAGATAATGATGCATTGTTGCTTAGGACATTCATAACCACATTCGTGGGCCCTGCCTCGGATTGGTTCACACAGTTACCAAAACATAGCATAAACAACCTAGATCAATTAGTAGATGCGTTTCTTGAATGCTTTGCCTTCAACACAAAGAAGAAGGCATCACTGAGTGATCTGGCCAGCCTCAGGCAATATGAGGAAGAAACAATGGCAGCATATGGGAATCGATGGAGGGCTTTGCTTTCTAAGTTACCCTACCTTCCCCCTATGTCTGATCTCACACAGATGTTTGCACGGAGTTGCTTAAAATCAATCTCTGGGCTATTGCTACTGCAGCAATACGCCAGCCTAGAAGAAGCTTTGGCGCAAGCCAGAGTTATAGAAGAGATCAAAATAGGTGAGGGCGCAATCACCAAGCCTAAAAATAAAGAGTGGAATAAAACCACTAAGACCGGGACTACGCAATCACAACCCGCTACGGTTAATCAAGTTGCGATAAATTTCCCCAAGCCTGTGCAAGAAATACAGCCCCAAAAGGCTAATTACCAGGCAGTGCCTCCTAGTTATGAAAGAGATAATAAAAAATAGGAGCAGAATCAGCAACGTCACCCTAGGCGACAATTCATCCCTTATGCGGAGTCCAGGGACTCCCTATTTGACCGCTTGTCAACGGCAAATTTAGTCACCCTGCCAGAAATCCAAACTGTAGACCCTAATGCTCCCAAGCCTAAGGGATACAGAGAGGAATTATATTGTAGATTCCATAGGCGAAGGGGACATGACTTGAATGGATGTTGGAAATTCAAAGGATTAATCCAAGATTTGATCGACAATAAAACATTGGCCGTGGACAACCCCATAGCGCCAAATAATCAACAAATGGGGGTATTCAAGGACCCTTTGCCTGCCCATGAGGCATAGGAAAAACCTCTCCAGGTTAATGAGGTGCGACATAATCTTCCCATGCAAGGATTTGTGGGAATGATCAGCATAGTGACCAGGAACAAAAAGTACCCAGGAGTTGCCCCCGAGGTAGCTACAAGGGAAGTTCCAACAACGTCGCAGCCTCAACAATGCCCTGTGCAGTTGCCTCCGCCTAGACCCGAGGTCACGATACGGACCAAACTCATGCAGAGTTTGCGGACCACATCGGCTAGGCTTTCCATTTACGAGCTTATTCAACAGTCAACACCTCATAGGGAAGCTCTTATGGAAATTTTAAAAGCCATCGAATTACAGCCTCACAAAGCAAATTCTTTCAACAACTTCGTGGGACATGTGAAATGATGTACGGAGCCGATCATTACCTTCAGAGAGGATGAAGTCAAAACAATATCGAATGACACGGCAGATCCACCCCTGCATGTTATCGCACGGGTCAACGGGATCCCATACAAGAGAGTGTTGGTAGATACTGGCTCGTCCAGTAACATCATTACCACTACATCCTTAAAACATTTGAAGCTACCAGCCTCTCATATCACAGCCTCCACATACACACTGCAAGCTTTCAATGATGTAATATGCTCGATAGTCGACACAGTTGTTCTGCCAGTCCAGGTAGGACAAAAGACAATACCAACATTGTGCCATGTGTCGGAAGGCGAGATGGCTTACAACATACTGCTAGGGCGGCCATGGATCAGGGACATGAAGTGTGTCCCTTCGATCGCTCACCAGTTCCTAAAGTATGCATTTGAAGGAGAAATACATGTAGTCCCGATGGACTTAGAACCCTTCAAGTATTGCAATGCGGTGCAATTAATGCCTCAATCGACCCTCCCTTCAATGCATTTGGATTTCTAGTTAAATCCATCTAAACAGGGTCCAATACCGCAGGCACCACTGGTGACCAAATCATCAAAATCCTAGCCAGGTGAGTCTTCATCATCTGCTCCTTCACTACCAATGCCACCTGTCATGGCTAAATAGAAGGACAAGGGAAAACAGATCCTGGAAGAGGCTCAGCCCCTAGAAGAGGGGTTGCCAACAATATCAACGGTATCAACAGAGGAAATACCTAGCACAACAGAAGCTGAGACTCCTAACCCACCAAACATGGAATGGACTCAGGAAGGACTCCCGTTCCCTCCCTCCCAAGCATCAACAATCACTGTTGAAATGGCCAGTACGGGCCTGGGGGAGTATTTAGTGCAGAATGTTGTGGCAACACTCGCATTAGAATCAGTACAGGACATGGGGAGACCTCGCCTTCCCATAGGAATAGTTGTTCCTCTAGGTTACCCACCAAACCAAACAAATTTTGTGTATGGGGGCCTTGATCATGGTCTTGAACCATGCAAGCAAAAGGAAGAAGACGAAGAGCCTTTTGCTGAAAATATCAACTATCTGTCAAACTCGGACTTCGCTCTAAGATATCTCGACCAATGCAATTGGCATGGATACGGGCTGGGCAGATACGAGCAAGGGATGCGTGTCCTTTGCCAACCAAGATATCAGATGCCATATGATAAGTCGGGAGTAGGGTTCAACCACCCCCTGCCCTTAGACATCTTGGTAGAAAATATGCAAGGCCTAGGAATAGGCAACAAGGAGGGATTGGCACCAGATCTTTATGCCAACCCAAATACAGAATATACATTGGGAGATTACCTCCCATGGTCAACAAACACCCTTGGCAACATCAGTAATCCCTCTCCTTTGCTAGAGAGAGGTGAAAGTTCAGACACTAATCCCCAAAGAGAACATAAACGGTGTCCGAACATCTTTTTGAAGTTGTTCCCCTTAGAGGTTCCAGTTGAGTCAATACAGTGTCAAGAGAATCAGGTCCCTCCACCAAGAGTGGAACAACCGCAATGGGACCAGATTAATTTTTTGGAACAAGGAGAACCCTCAATGTCGCAAATAGTTGCTGAAGAAAATGAACATTTTTTGATCTCCGAAAGTGATTCAAAATATGAGACTGAGATGAACTATCTCAATCATGCACGACGGCATAATCACCCTTTAACTCATGAAGATCTGATGGGACAGATGGGCATAAGGTTAGGGCATGAATGGTGGGTAGACCCAGCGGGGTGGGACCAAGTGTTGGATCCATGGCTCCAAATTCACGATGAGCACCGTCCACCCCGAGACCCTATCATGACATCAGTGCTGAGGGAAGACCCTATCCTCCTATTCGCACATAGGGTCGATCCATTCGTGCCCATTCCCCTAGAGCCAGATCCAGAGTATAGGGAGCATCCAGAATGTTCAAGTTATCATACCCATGGTAATGGAGACCAAATTCATTCCATCCACATGATCTCCATTGATTTGACCGCACCCATCCGCAATCCGACCGATCCAGCATGGTCATTGCATCTAGACATAGATGCCATCGACTGGGATCGTGTCAATTCACCTTTATCACCATCAGAGTACTGGCCTTTCGGTGAAATGCCTCATTTTACCCCAAGGACAACTTAGGATATTTTTTAGGCTGAAGAGGAACCCGAGGTTCCCAACGTAGATCTAAACTCAGCCAATGATATCCATTTGATCCCGACTCCACATCAGTTGGAGGATGGATCCCACATGTCAGTCGAGGAGACGACCGATGTAGATATCGGCACAGATCCAATGAATCCATAGATTCTCAAGCTGGGGGTAAGTCTTTCCCCCAAAGAGCAAGCCGACTACATTGCCCTTCTCAAAGAGAAGAAGGAGGTTTTTGCATGGTCGTACAAGGATATGCCAGGACTAGACCCGTAGCTAGTCATGCATAATTTAACGCTTGATCCAACAATCAAGCTTGTAAAGCAAAAACTACGTAAGATGCACCCAACAGTGGCCTTGATGGTCAAAGACGAATTGCAAAAGTTGTTGGATGCACAGTTTGTCATCTACGTGGATTAT
This sequence comes from Wollemia nobilis, assembly GCA_028583015.1. NCBI lineage: Eukaryota > Viridiplantae > Streptophyta > Pinopsida > Araucariales > Araucariaceae > Wollemia > Wollemia nobilis. The sequence continues at coordinate 70,373 of JAQPPZ010004316.1, read as the reverse complement.
CTGCCATGGCTATCCAACATGGTTCTCATCAAGAAGCCCGACGGGAGGATTCGCATATGCACCAATTTTTGAGATCTAAACAAAGCGAGTCCTAAGGATGATTTCCCCTTGTCGAGCATTGACGCATTGGTAGACGCTACAGCAGGTCACGAAATGCTCTCCCTCATGGATGGTTTCTCAGGATACAATCAGATTCGTATCAATCCTGAAGACCAACTAAAAACGGCGTTCACAACGCCTTGGGGGACATTTTGTTATAAGGTCATGCCTTTTGGCCTTAAAAATGCTGGTGCCACCTACCAACGTGCCATGACATACATCTTCCATGATTACATGCACAAAACTTTGGAAGATTACATGGATGATTTGTTAGCCAAGTCTCTTTTGCGCTCAAATCATATCGATGACTTAAGCAAGATCCTCGATCGCCTCATGGAGCATAAAGTTAGACTAAACCCCAAGAAGTGCGTATTTGGCATCACATCTGGAAAACTCTTGGGTTTCATAGTCTCAAAGTGAGGAATCGAGGTGGACCCAAAGAAAGTCAAGGCAATCCTTGAAATGGTTCCCCCAACTACAATCAAGCAGCTCAGGAGTCTACAGGGAAAGGTCACATCGATTAAACGCTTCATAGCACAATTATCTGACAAGTGCCGACCCATGAACAAATTATTGCACAAGGGGGTTACATTTCATTGGGATGACGAGTGCCAATCAGCCTTTGACAAAATCAAACAATACCTGGCTTCGCCACCAATATTGGCACCACCTAGACCAGGAGTGTCGTTCTACTTATACATCTCAACTACTGAGGTGGCACTGGGCACCATGTTAGCCCAGAAGAATGAACTTCACAAGGAATAGGCTACTTACTATCTTAGCCGCACCCTGGTCAGTTATGAACTTAACTATGCATACGTCGAGAAACTCGCTTGGCGGTGGTGTTTTCTACCAAAAAGCTATGCCACTACATGCTGAGCAACACTACGTATGTTGTGTCTAAGGAGAATCCATTGCGATACATGATGAGTCGTACCTATCATAGTAGTCGCACGGCGAAATGGATCATGTTGTTGACGGAATTTGACATTGAGTTTATTGGACAAAAATCTATCAAAGGACAAGTCATAGCCGATCAACTAGCAGAGGCTCCTCTTGAAGATGATCAACCTCTGGTCATAGAACTACCCGATGATGGGGTCTTCCATGTCTCAGAATCGCTAGATTCTGATGAGCCTGAGTCACAAGCCGACATAACCCTATTCTTCGATGGTTCTAAATGTGAGCAAGGTGGTGGTGCGAGAATTGTATTCTTCACACCGTAGGGTGCTCCAATGCCCCTGTCATTTAAATTAAACTTCTCGTGCACCAACAATAATGTAGAGTATGAAGCCTTGCTCCTAGGTCTTTAGACAGCAATCGCCATGAACATCAAATGACTGAACATCTTTGGTGATTCGTTGTTAATAGTCAATCAAGTCAAAGGGGTATATCAATGCAAATGCTCAGTCCTGGGCTTATAAAGCCCTTGTGGACAAATTCCTGGCAAAACTTGAGTGGTATGACATCGAGGCACTCCCTCGATCATCGAATCATTTTGCAGACACAATGGCCTCCTTGGGGTCACTAATTCCGCAAGACCTTTCTGGTGATATGACAACCATTCAAGTCAAAACCTTATCGCAATCCGCGATGGAGCGTGCAAGCTCAGACTTGACGCCAGGAATCCACATGATCCAGATTGAACCATCCTCGAATAAGTTCTTTCGAATCTGAGATCATCTGAAACATGCCAACTAGGGGTCCTTGTTCTCCCCTACTCCCATTAATAGCAACACAACACTATTCTTACAGGTTCTATCCCATTCAACGTTTGCTAGGGATGAACTTCAGGAGGGATTGGCTGTTCATACTATCGAGGTTTCTGATCAACAGGATTGGTATTTACCCATTAGAGACTACCTCAAGTTAGGTAATCTCTCGCTTGGATTGACTCATGTCGCAAAACGAGCACTCAAGCAGAAAGTGGCTAAGTATGTCTTGATAGGAGACATTTTGTATCGTCGTAGCTATGAAGGAATCCTCCTTCATTGCTTGGACCAGCAAGAGTCCACTTGGGCAGTCGCCCAAGCGCACGATGGTACATGTGGTGGCCACTTTAGTGGTATGGCCATCACAAAGCACATTCTTTGCATGGGCTATTATTGGCCATCTTTAGAGCGAGATTGTTGCGCATATGTCAAGAAGTGCATGAAGTGTCAACATCATGCCAATTTGATGCACGTACCTTCCCAGGCCTTGCAGATAGTCTAGTCTGCTTGGCCGTTCTCGCAGTGGGGCTTCGATCTAATTGGAAAGATCTCCCCTGCGTCGTCAGGCCATCACACGTTTATCATAATGGCCACAGAGTATTTTACCAAGTGGGTGGAAGCAATTCCGCTTACCTCTATGATAGGACCCCGCATCGTGGAGTTCATTTTGCATAACATCATATGTCATTTTGGTATTCCATCCAAAATAGTCTCGAATAATGGGACACCTTTCAAGAACAAAGACGTGCATGCTTTGACCACAAAGTACAAAATTCAGCATAGCTTTTTGACACCCTATTATCCGCAGGCGAATGGGCAAGCAGAAGCGTCAAACAAAATGCTAGTTGCCATCCTTAAAAAGACTATCACAAACAGTCATAAGGATTGGCACATTCAAATCCCACTTGCCCTATGGGCCTATCGCACTAGCATTTGGACACCCACTAGGGCCACTCTGTTTTCGCTCGTGTATGGCTCCGAGGTAGTCATGCCTCTAGAGTTGGAGATTCCTTCCCTGCGCATATCAATGCAGGAGTTCATCGATGATGACTTTGCGCGGTAGGCCCGGTTAGACCAGCTTACGTTGCTTGACGAATGACACGTTAATGCTCTTGAGCATTTACGTATTTATCAAGAGCGACTTAAGAAAGCTTACAACATGAAAGTTCACCTGAGGGACTTTCGGGTTGGTGACTTGGTTTTGAAGGAAAACCAACAGAATTCTAGTTTTTCGTCCCACCTAAGGGACAAGTTTGTGGCAAATTGGTTAGGTCCATATGTCATTGATAGCAAAATAGGACCCGAGACATACCGGCTAGCTTCTCTTGATGGTATCAAGGAAATAGAACCCTTGAATATCAGTCATTTGCGACCATTTCATATCTAAGAGAGCCATATCCCAAAAATGCTCCAAGGATCCCTAAAATCGCTTGGTCAATCCCAAAAATGCTCCAAGGATCCATAAAATCGCTTGGTCAATCCCAAAAATGCTCCAAGGATTATCGCAATCACTTGGTCAAAACCCAAAAATGCTCCAAGGATCCATAAAATCGCTTGGTCAATCCCAAAAAGGCTCCAAGGATCCCTAAAATCGCTTGGTCAATCCAAAAATGCTCCAAGGATCCCTAAAATCGCTTGGTCAATCCAAAAATGCTCCAAGGATTTCCACAATCGCTTGGTCAAAAATCAAGAAAATTCAAAAACAACAAAAATCATCAAAAACAACAAAAATTTGCATCTCATTTCTAGGCATACTCAAATTCATCAATAGAGAGCTCTTCTCGCACTTCATCTTCATATTCACAAAAATCAACCCATCAAAAATACAAAAATACATAGCTGCATTAAAGCATTGCATCCATACATTGCATATTTGTGGTCGTACGGGTCAAAGGCACCATAGGCTATAATTGCTCTGCTAGTCCATCTTGTTCCACACTATTCCATTTTACAAAAACAACAAAAACACCATGCATTGCTTTTTACCACATGAGAGTCATTTGTCTTTTAATGTATCAAGAGTTTTCGTGATTCAGTCATTGTTTTGCTCTTTAGCTACGTAATGTACCGAGTCAAACAGATTTTATGAAGGTAGAGTTACACTTGAAATACGCCTTGTTACGTAACATCCCAACACAAATTAAAACACATAAAAATTCCCAAGTTGTGTGAACGAAAGATGAAACCTGCATAGTAATCCAGGTCGCCATAAGTGAAACGGTTATCTTGCTCATCCCCCTATGCGAATGGTTCCAGAATGCTGAGAATTGACAAAAGGACGAGTTCTTGCCTATCCATTCACCTCCATATACAGTGGTTTTCACCACTACCAAATTCCAATCATAGTTGGTTCCCAAAGTTGTAAGGATTTGTACTACACGTCCCTGCCAAGGATGGGTAGTCATCCCCAAAACCTAAAAGGATCAACGCCATTCACGAACAAAATTCCAACAAATCATCATCCTAACACTTTCCATTCACCTTTGATCTCCAAGTTGTAAGGATTCGTACTATCTGCCCCTAACCAGGATGGGTAGTCATCCCCAAGGCCTAACAGATCAATGCCCTTGCTCCATAATCTCCATCACCCCCTTGGTCCCTAACGTCGTAAGGATTCGTACTACATGTCCCTACAAAGGATGCGTAGTCGTCCCCAAGTCCACAAGGATCAAGGCCACTCACCAGCCCAAACTCACAATACTCAAAATACAAAATCAAATAACAGTGGTTATCACTACTATTCAAAATCCTTGCTCAAAAATAATTAATAGAAAATAAACAGTGATTTTCATCACTATATAGACGAGCAACTTTCTAAATCATTCAGCCAACAAATATCTCGAACTTGAATCCCTAGAATTCTCAACATTCAAAAACCATCTAGGTGATCCTCATTATAGGTTTGGTTGACAGCCTATCTGGCAATGGTGGAATCCTACCCGCATGACGATATGTCTGTCACATTCGCTTTGTGTATGTGTAGACCAATGTTTGCATAAGGATGAGCTAGCTTATGGTATCTTAGATAACACCATAGATTAATCTAACTAAATACAACAAAGGAGTTAGTGGAGCTAATTAGGTGATCCTCAATACGAGTTCGGTTGAAAGCCCATCTGGCACTGGCGGTATCCTGACAAATACCACATAAATGAACTCAATTGCACACACAGGGATGTGAAATAGCTTGGTCAAAAACAAGTCTGATTCATACCTTGTTCAAAAGTCTTGTAAGATAAAGTACAGTCATGGCTAGTAAGTTAAAACCGTCTAAGTCTCAGAAAACCTTAGCTACATTTCTAAACCAACTGCGCTACTTTTCATCCTTACAATACCATCAGAAAATACAAAAAAAAAAAAAACCACATGTATACATACAAAGTCATCCACTACAACAATCGCATAAAAACAAAATAACAGAGTTCTAAACAATCTATGGTGCCAAACATCACAAATTCCATCCATCCATTTCATTTTTGCATATCACATATAAATAAAAAACATTTGCATTCATCACAACATATGCATCCATCAAAATAAATCAACATACAACAATCGCATTTATCATACCATATGCATACATCAATATAAAGTAGCATGCATCCATCAACATCAATCATTATGCATAACATAAAATCATGACATATACACAAAGAAAGAAAATCAAAACAACAAAAACATCACAAAAATGCAACACAAAAACATAGCAATAAGCATTGCCGGACACAAGTGCTCTTGCACTTAACCTCTTGGCATAAAAAAATCGATGTCGGGGCTCAAATTGTCATTCTCCTACTTCCCCAAGAAGGCTACCATAGCCGGACCGCTCCACGGGAAGGTGGGTTTTCGACGATTTCACCCCATTATGGCATCACCAAAAGGGTTAACACCCACCAAAAATAGGTCCAAATGTCGAGAAATTGCACATGCTTAACGGTAAAACATCTAAAGGCACCCTTGCACAAGTCATCTTGGGTCAAGCGACTCGTCGCTTTTCTCATGAAGGTCATTCTCTCATCGATTCGTTGCTTGAGGGGGTAGTCACACTTAGTCACCAATCAACAAGCACACACCCAATCAAAGCAATGACATGCATTCAAAGAATCATTGACAAAGACAATCATGCTCCTGCTTGGGGCAGTAAACAAGCAGCAATCAAATTGATCAAACACTTGGCATTCCCGAAGCATGAACACAAGGTTCCCCTATGGACAAAAGGTTGTGCCCTTTGCCTAATCATGACTGATCAATGTCCAAGCTCAAGTCACACCTCACCAAAATAGGTTAACACTTGAAATCAAATTCCTTAGCTCGTCGAAGCAAGGATTCAAGAATGCATGCCCCTTCCATACTTGGGGCATCAAAAGTTGGTTAGGTTACCAAGAAACCCTAATCATTAGTGCTTTGGTTATCTATTTTTTGCTCAGCACTGCGTCACCCACAACACTTCCCAAAAAGGGGCATCTATAGACACCAAAACAACACCAATCCGATTATGTGACTACAAACACTGATCGCATTGACACACACAGCTTTCAGGGCAGCCCTTAGAGGTCAAACAATGGTCCTAGCCACTTACACGATGAGTTTAGAAGGTCAAAAAGTAAACAAAGCAAAGTTGGTCATTTTAACAAGGAAAGAAAGGGAAAGAAGACAAGGCAAAGCCCAAAAGCAAGCCTTGGCCGAGGGTGTCATGAAATCATGACGTCGCGATTTCGCGACGTCGCGAAATCGTGACACCAAAAGCCCAAAGGGGAGCCTTGGCCGAGGGTGTCGTGAAATCACGACGTCGCGATTTTGCGACGTCACGAAATCGCGACACCAAAATCCCAAAGGAGAACCTTGGTCGAGGGTGTCACGAAATCATGATGTTGCGAAATCACGATGTTGAGATTTCATGACGTCGCAAAATTGCGACGTTGCGATTTCGCGACGTCGCGAAATCGTGACACCAAAAGCCCAAAGGGGAGCCTTGGCCGAGGGTGTCACGAAATCGACGTTGCGAAATCACGACGGCGAGATTTCGCGACGTCGTAAAATCGTGACACCAAAAGCCCAAAGGGGAGCCTTGGCCGAGGGTGTCACGAAATCACGACGTCGCGAAAATGCAACACCAAAAGCCCAAAGGGGAGCCTTGGCCGAAGTGTCGCGATATCACGACGTCGCAATATTGCGACATTGTGATATCGTGACACTTTGACATTTTGCGCCTAGGCAGACATTAAATCAATCAGGGGCGAAAGTCAAGCATTCAAAGGCGCCATTAAAACATTTAAAAGCAAAACATTAAAGCCATCAAAGCAGACGTTAAACAAGTGGCAGCCGAAGACAGTCAGTTATTGTCGCCTGTTGTGCATGCGCGCGTAGGTGGGCAGATTGGCAGTTAGCGGACTGTCACAAGGGCAGTCATGTAAGCCCAAGTCAAGGAGGAGTCTCCTCCCCTTTGGAAGGCATGGCCACCATGTGGCATCCCTGTGTGCCCCCTCCAAAGAGACCCCATGGGTCTATAAAATGGCGGACTTTCCCGCCCAAAAAAAAACAAGTTGGTAGACATTTCAAGCGACGAAGTGCTGCCAAAATCAAACACTCGATTGCATCCTTTTAGATTCATTCTTCTACACCCGTAATCTCTTTCGCAGGAGAGGTTATTGGTGGCTGCTAGAAGGTGAACCCGGACCTTAATACCCGACATTGGATCATAGGAATCCATTAATTTGCCGACAACTCAACCTAAGAGATTTTGGGCCCTTCCCTAGTGGATTGGCATCGAGATCAAGTTCCAACGGTGGGCGGCCCGCTCGGGCGCCCCGCACGCTCTTAGCTTCATTTTAATTTATTCAGTTATCATGTGTTTATCCTACATTATATTCTATGTTGTTTAGATAATTTACATGTAACAGCGATCAGAAGCTCGGATTTCAGAAGCGTTTATTCAAATATTATCGTGCTTTTATCATTTTTATTGTCCTACTAACCTGCAGGTAACATCGATTTGGCATCGTAACACAGTCAAATTTGCATTAAACAGTCAGAGGAAGAATAGTTGAATTCGTCTTGTCGATGGACGAATTACAGTCAAGTGCAAATCAGCCAACTGTTTTAATGGTAGCGGCCCTCTGGTAAAGTTTTTTGTTTTCTGTCAAATGTGCAGGTAGTTTAAAAATCATTCTACTCACCGATTTAGCTAATATTTTACGTGCATCTTTTATCGTTTTTCTTAGAAAACAAGTTTTTCTTCCTTGCAACAGGTGCTACTAACGCCTTTCTTGTGTCTCTGAATGTAAGATAAGCAGAAGCAAGCAAGGATTCATTATCGCAAGCGGTGGCAACACTCTGGCCCGCCCGTTTCAAATGTGGGCATGCGGAAGAAGATCACTATGCACTTTTTGTAATGGAAACATGCTAACTCTCCTAGCCCTTAAAAAGGGAGGAGATGTATTGTAACCGAGTTAGAATCACATTAATAAAAAGGGCTGTGCTCCTGCTTTCTCCTTTTACATTTGGTTTTAATTCGATTATATCTGCTTTATCTCGTGCATCAAGCTAGTTAGTTTACATTGCGACAATACTGTTTTTCTTTCGGAATCTCATGCTTTCATAATGAAATCCTCTTGTTTGATTTTATGGTCTTGTTGAACGCTCTACTTTACACCAACACTTCTTTACATATTTTATTTATATTTGAATTTTTTGATCGTTCTAGAGTTTAATGAAATCCTATGGTTGGATTTTAAGGTTTTAAAAAAATTAATGTAATATTATATTTACTACATATAAAATTACTTTCCATGGAAAAAAATATCTTTTCATGCGGATAAAGATTTTATTCACTAGTTTTCTTCCGTAAATATTAATAAGAGTTGTTCAATTTTATTGTCTTCATTAGCTTTGTAATAACTTTTCTGTGGATACATATTTTATCCACTAATTTTCTTTGCAAATTCAAACATTGGATTTTATGATCTTCATTATTTGTAATATCTTTTCTTCTTCATTACCTTTGTAATATCTTATGTGTGGATAGAGATTTTATCCCCTAATTTTCTTCTTCAAATGCCAATAAGGGTTGTTCCATTTTATGGTCTTCATTATCTTTGTAATATTTTTATGTGGATACAAATTTTATCCACTAATTTTCTTCTGCAAATCCCAACATTGGATTTTATGGTATTCATTACTTTGTAATATATTTTGTGTGGATAGAGATTTTATCCATTAATTTTCTTCTGCAAATGCCAATAAGGGTTTTTCGATCTTATGGTATTCATTACCTTTGTAATATATTTTCTATGGATACAGATTTTATCCACTAATTTTCTTTCGCAAATCCAAAGAAGGGAGGGAGACTTACCATGTTGTTGTCTAGAGGAGTCATCCAAGCAAGCAAAGGCTTTGGAAACATGAAGTGCTTTGGAAAAATGCTCTTCTCCTCTCCAACATGAAAGAAGGTAAGGATTTTGTCCTGTTATGCAAATTGTATATTCCATACCCCATACTCCACATTTCCTTGTGTATTGTTTTTTTTTTTTTTATAATTTTGAAATTGAACAACTTCTACAAATGCCAATAAGGGTTGTTTTATTTTATGGTTTTGTTTGATTTTATGGTCTTCATTACCTTTGTAATATCTTTTGTGTGAATAGAGATTTATTCACTAATTTTTTCTTCAAATACCAAGAAGGAAGGTAGGCTTGCCATGTTGTTTAGAGGAGTCATCCAAGCAAGCAAAGGCTTTGGAAACATGGAGTGCTTTGGAAACATGCTTTTTGTCAACATGTTGTTCTCCTCTCCAACATTAAAGAGGGGAAGTATTTTGACCTGTTATGTAAATTGTATATTCCAAACCCCATACCCCACATTTCCTTGTGTATTGTTTTTATTATTATTTATGTTTATAAAATTGAACAAGAAAGTATAAGGTTATTTCATTTTCACTATTGAATAAAATTTAGATATTGTAACTTAAACAAGCTCAACACGTAGTTATGCTGGTTTTACTAAATAGTGGTTGTGCATTAGATATGCCTAACTATAGTAGTTGTTTATTAGATATGTCTAACTCTAGTAGCTCACTTGAAGTTATGTACATTTTGTTTAATACAGTCAACATAAATAAAAAGGAAAATTCGGCATGGGTTATGTATTAGCTTGGAGGAGCTAAAGGCCTTGTGATCTTGAATCCAGGTTAAGCCAACAAATGTAGAATGGTAGTTTTATTTATTTGATGTATCATATTTACGTATTTGTTGTCCTTCTAGAAAACAAATAAAATACCAAAAACTTCAAGTTTTGGAAAGTAGTTTAGCATTTGGTGTATGAGAAAAATTTATGAAAACCACATCTTTGTTGTGCTTCTAGAAAAAAAACGAAAATACAAAAAATTCCATAATATCTTAAAATGTAGTTTTCGCAAGTAGTTTAGCATTTGGTGTATGAGAAAAATTTACAAAAACCACGAACCGTATATTGAAACACTTGGTAAACTTTGATACTTCTTTCCCAGATACGAAAAAACAATGTTTGAAAGCAATGTTAGTGGGATTCAAAATACAAACATTATCGACAAACTAGAAGTGGTGAGTGTCCTTCCATAAAGCAAGGAGAATATATGTTCATTCAAAGTGCACTATCATTTCTACATGCCAATCTTATCAAGTTGAAAGTTCTTAACATCAGTTACAATCATATATACAATTTTATAGAAAATTTTTATATTTCAAATAGTCTTGTTGAACTCCATCTCAAAGGTTGTAGCACTTTGCAGAAAGTTCCCAACATTCTCCTATGAAAAAATTTGAGGATTTTTTGCTTGCACTATCATTCTTACTTGCCAATCTAGTTCAAAGGTTGTAGCAGTGTGCATAAACTTCCCAGTGTGAGGATTTGTTCATTCAAAGTGCGCTATCATTTCTACTTGCCAATCTTACAAAATTGAAAGTTCTTAACATCAATTACAATATAGTAAATTTTCATTTGGACATCTCAAATTGTAGCAGTCTGCAGAAACTGCCCAAAATTTATCCCATGAAAAAATTGGTGGCCCTTGAACTATTGAAAGTTCTTAACATCAGTTATAATCTAGTAAATTTTAATTTTCCAAATAGTCTCATTGAACTCCATCTCAAAGGTCTCAAAGGTTGTAGTAGTCTACAGAAACTACCCAACATTTATCCTATGAAAAAATTGGTGGTCCTTGATCTATCTTGGTGCACAAGTTTCATAGAACTTCAAACTAGGGCCCTTATGCAATAGCTTTAATGCCTATTTAATGCTCTCGGGAAAAATTAATAACCAAAGTATTATGAGTATTGTTTTTATTTAAGTTCTTGATCGTTAGATGGTAGAGTAAAATTTGTATTCGTTGCAACGAATATTTAATATAAAATTATCTCTTCAATTGTTGATTTTTATTTTTTTAGTTATTGTGTAGTTTTTTGAAGAGTTTTTTCAAGTTGTACTCTTCAAAATTAAAAATTCTAGTCTGATTTATTCTTCCTAACCAGTAATTCATAGCTTGTCACAAGACTTTTTATTCATTGTGCAAATACTTTTTAGGGGTTATTCTTCTAGTTTGGCAGAAATGATAGATAAACATTTATAGAAAAGGGCATTTTTTTTTAATACGTATTAATTCAATTAGGCTTCATATTAAAAAATATGTATTAATTCATCAAAATCAAAAAAACATCAACTACAAACAACATTATTAATCATTAATCCATCCAAATGAATATAAAATAAGTTGTGATGCCACGACAACTCTCTAGAACTTGCATGGAGAACCTTATATGTCAGGTGAACAAGCTTCCAATTCCTTTTAAAAGAGGATGAATTGATACAAAGTAGGGGACATGTTCTCTATTTTTGGCATAGCTCCTACTTTGCCAATACGAAAGCAGGTGTGTGATAATTGCTGAAGGTGTTCAAGTGAAGGACTCACCTTCAATTGTTGGCTAACCATGTTTGGTTCATCTAGTTTTGTGTATGAAGTGTGTATGCTATGAATGATAATCACTGATATTATATAGGGATTTGTGTGATGTGATACTTATGCATAAGTTTGCCTTTGGCTGAATTCTATTTTTGAATAACATAATAATATAATAAAAAAATAACGATTTACTGGATTGATTGCAAACTTAGGTTATGCATTTAGAGTGTGAATACTTGCTTGCAATAGAGATCATGAGCCATGCTGACCCAAATCACTCCATCCTTTTGTCTCGCACCAATTTGGGGGGTTCTAAGGGAAAATTCACATTGAAAGAGCAAGTCATTGAAGATGATGGGTGGTGTTCCATGGTAGACTGTTTGGTATCTTAAGAAGCTCAAAATAAATTTTAAAGATAACGTAGTAAAAAATGCTCTGTAATTGGATTTGTAGATTATAATATAGAATTTTGTTTTGGTATAAAAAAAAATAGTTTGTTTTTTCAAGATGCGTTGGAGAACGTAAGACGCAATGTTGTTTTAAAAATATATTTATGGAAAACCTTTTTGTCTTTCAATTAGAAATTGGAAAGAATTTTATGAAATATTAAAGCCAGAGTGAAATGTAGACTGAAGACATAATTTCATAAGGAATTCAATCTGAAATGACAATACTCCAATCTGGAGTATATCCAGTTCAAAAACAACGAAATAGCGCATCGCCAATCCATACACAAAACAACGCACCCAACTTCAAAGTGGAACACAATTTTAGAATGGCACACACTTCACTCCAGGGCAAGTGCAAAAAAATAAGTGCGAAAAGGATTTTGCTAGGATTAACAAGGAAGGAGGGCCATATTCGAAATTCACACAATATTTTGGCTGACGTCACCAAAGTGAAAATAAAGTATGGAATAGAGATTAGACTTATGCGAAAGCAGATTTTGATTAAGTTTAATATTGTAGACTTCATCAAACATTAGGGTTAATTTAATAATGGGACTATAATATTAAATTAACCTAAGGTTCATGCGATAAGATAAAACACAATCTAAGAGAAATAACAAAGGGAATAATCTTGAATGGAGATAGAGCCTTTTATCGAAATATTGTTAGGGTTTTCAAGTAGAATGGAGGAAATAAAATGACTAATTTTGCTAAGTTAATAAAGTTCAAAAGCAATATATCCCAAAGGAGATATGCACAAAACATATAATTATATTATAGAGATAATTTGGAAATACATCCAAATATATAAATATTTGGGAATACACCCTCTGGGCTACAAGATAAAAAAGCAATGTACAATCACAGAATAAAATAGGCTTAGCTATTTCACTCTGCTGCACCTATTCCAAACACAATGTTGTTGTGTTTATCTTCTGCTATATGCTCTGCTCTGCTGTGATTTCCTCTAACCCTTCTCTAACTAGCAAAAATAGAACCCAAAAGAAATATATAGCAAGGGGTTCATTGATGAGTCAGAAAAGTTACACGAACTACTCAGACATGCAATCAATGTAAAATTAGGGTTTCCATCCAATCATCAAACTGGCTGAGAGTCTCAACTACCAGTAATTAATTCGCATGACCCAAAATTCAGTGAATGGTGCAGTAGGTGGATTTGCCAAAGGTGTAAAATCTGGTTTAATTTTCTAACACCCTCCTTTAAAATAGATTTCATAAAAAATTTAATACCGAGCATCTCCCTCAACCTGTTGAAGTCTTCCTTCTTCAAATGTTTAGTGAATATAACTACCTGCTCCTTGGACTTACAAAATAGTAGCTCAATCTCATTAAATTTCACCATCTCTGATTAAATGGTATCGGATGTCAATGTGCTTTGTCCTACCATGAAACATTGGATCCTTTGACAGTGCTATAGCATAATTGTTGTCACAAAATATAGTTGATGCTTCTTGCAGATGATTTAGTTCACTCAGAACTCTTCTCAGTCAAACTTCCTGGCATGATGTTGAGGTGGCAGCAACATACTCTGCCTCAACAATTGATAATGCAACAATGGGCTACTTCTTGGAGGACCACAAAACTACTTTGGATCCAATATGGAAGGCATATATAGATGTGCTCTTTCAATCATCTATGCTACCAGCCCAATCGCTATCAGTGTTGTCAATCAGTTCAAGTTGGTATTTTTTGGCATAGTGGATTTCATGGTTCCTCATGCCATTGAGATACCACAAAATTCTTTTGCCTTCTTTATTGTGAGTGTCCTTGGGTGACTCCATGAACCTATAGATTAAACTCACTACAAATATTAAGTATGGCCTAGTTACAGTCAAATACATTAGGCTTCCAACTAACCTTTTATAGATATTGGATCAAAACTTTTGTTGTTATCAGATTTGCTCAACTTTAGGCCTGTGGAAATCGAAGTGATGGTAGGTTTGTTGTCCTCCATATTAACCCTCTTCAGGAAATCCTTTGTATACTTACCTTGAGAAATGAATATGACATCTACATATTGGTCAAATTCAATGCCAAGAAAATACTTCATCTCCCAAAGTCTGTCATTTCAAACTCCATCTTCATGGTTGTTCTGAATTGATAAAATAGCATGTTGCTATTTCCAGTATATATCAGATCATCTACATACAAGAATACGATTATAATCTCACCCTCTACATTTGTTTTCATGTATAGAGTGTGCTCATATGGGCATATAATGAACACATTGTCTTGATAGTAAGCATCAATCATGTTGTACCAAGCTCTAGGTGCTTGCTTCAACCCATACAAAGCTTTATTCAGTTTCAATACCTTGCTTTCTTGCCCTTCCATCTCATAACCGGGTGGTTGGTCTATGTAGACCTCTTCTTCCAACACTCCATTCAAGAAGGCAAACTTGACATCCATATCATAAACATTCCAACCTTTTTGAGCTACCAATGCTAGGATCAATCTGACTATGTCAAGTTGGGCTATAGGTGCATAAATCTCATGATAGTCAATACTTGAATTCTACTTGCAACATTTTACCACCAAATTATTTTGAATTTTGCTTGATGGGATAAACCCATGTACTCCAACTGAAGTCGTAAATGAAAGTAAGAAAGTATTTATTTCCAGCAAATGTGTTGGTTTGCATTGGATCATAGATATCAGAATGGACCATCTCCAATGGATGTGAGGCTCTCCAAAATTACCCTGTAGGCAATGCATTCCTATGTTGTTTTCCAACTAAGCAACCTTCAAAAACTTGATTTGGTATCTCTATGAGGGGTAAACCCTTCACCATCTGCTTCTTGTGCAACAATTTTAGGCCACTAAAACTCAGGTGATGAAATTTAAGATGCCACAACCAGGTAGCATCCTTCACTAATGTGCTTAATGACATAAGCAGTTCATTATGAATCTACAAAGGGAACATTTTGTTCTTAGTCATGGACATTGTTGCAATTTGCCCATGCTCCTTATCTCAGATGGTAGAGGATGCATATTTAAATTGAACAGTGTGCCCCTTCTGCACCAGTTGTCCAACACTCAGTAAGTTATGCTTCAACCTAGGCTAACACCATATTAATAATAAAAGAATATAAAATTTCTAACACCATGCTAAAAAGACTATTAAAATAGAAGACCTACCTTTAATCATATTACCATGATATTACTATATAATCTAAGGATTACATTTTTCTTTTCAAACTGCTATTTTTCTATAAACTTTAAAATTTTTAAAAGTGTACTTTAGAAAATCATAAGCATATCATCAAAACTTCTAAATAAAGAATTGAAATATTAAAATCATTTTATTTCCAAGCTGTCTACAACAACGTCCAACAATTAATCTTGTTAGAAAATGTAATAATTCAAATCTCTTAACTTTAACTTAAAGGAATTCTTTTACTGAACATATAAAATTCCCTAATTTAATTAACCATCTAAACAGACACTTTCTTATCAAAGTGACGAATAATTTAAACAAAAGGAAATATTCACTTAGGTCAAACTTAAAGGTTTTAATAGCTTATGAAAAGAAGGAAACTGGAGCGTTGCTCTCTAATTTCCATTTATACAAAGAAAACTTAACATTGTTATCCTTTTAACATAATCTCAACAACTAAAAAAATGATACTTTGGTGAATATATCCTTTGTCGAAACTCGGCTCAACGATCTCTGGCGTTTTGGCGGGAATCCCTCTGCACTGTCGACGGCCGTGGCTCTAGGGTTTCAGTTCGGAAACCTCCTTCAGCGTGTTTGGGGTCTGTTGCAGGCCTCTGGACAAGGATCTTTCGGTTTCCCGGAGGGCCCAATGGGGTCTCTTCCCCGGTTCTCGCGAAGGAAAAATACCTCTTATGCGGAGATTCTTCGAGAGACTCCTCGCGTCTTCCTCTCGCCGAAGCTCAACGCAAGGGCCTTCCATCTCGCTAGCCAAGAATGCGGGCAAGGGCTCTCCTGGGCACATAATAAATGGTTGTCTCCCGCAATCTACATCAAGACCGAAAATTGTCATCGAATCCGTAGCCGGTTGAAGACACGATAAACTACCGGACCACGCATGATCCGATTTGCAAGTTCATGGGCATTCGACCCACCCCCGCACTTTTTGCATTCCCCGGGTGAGACAAAACCGGGAGCCAATCGGTGAGTACTCCTTATGGCCCATTAGCAATGGGTATTTCATTATTAGTTTTTCTTCCCTAATGGATAGAAACAGAGCATTTGAATCAGAGAAGAGGAGCCATGGCCCGGCAGGGTTATTTGTCCAGCCATGGAGAGCGGGTTTTGACCCTCGCATTGAACCCACGGCTGTCCCGGTTTGGATCCGGCTGTACGCGCTCCCGATGGAGTTTTGGGGTGAGCGGATTCTTGAATTGATAGGCAACTCTCTAGGTAGATTTTTGGGAGTTTCTAAGGATACCATCGAAGGAAATACTGCCGTTTATGCAAGAATTTGTGTAGAATTGGATATTAGTCAATCGCTACCAGCTGAGATGGAATTGGAGCTAGCAAGACATTCTTGGGTACAACAGCTAGACTATGAAGCCCTACCTTTCCGTTGTAGAGTCTGCCATTTGCATGGCCATTTGGCAAGGTTCTGTCCAAATATCTTGAGCACCAATGCGGATGCTACACAGGGAATGTCAAATCGCTCCCGAGGAGGTAAGTCCACTTCGGCCAAGGAACCATCTGTCATTCCCACTGGGTCTGAGGGCCATAATGATGGCTTTGAACAGCAGAAGAGGAGAAGAAACAAAAAGAGAAATGGTAAGGAGCAAGCTCTCCCCAAGCCAACAAATCGGTATGAAATCTTCAAATCTCTTGTGGATCAAGAAGACCAACCTATGGATGGAGCAGATGGGATCCTTGAGGACAATATTATCCCTACTCATGCTCCTCCTTCCTCAACCCCTGTCCTTGAACAGGCTTTTGATTCCTCTGAGACTTTGCACCATGAAAACCTTGGGACTCTGGTTATCCACGCCCCAGCCCAGCTCGTTATCAAAGATGTTTCTATGGGAATTGCGTAAAAGCTCGTAGAAAGACCAGCTCTTGGAATTTCACAGTGGAGAAGAGATCGAAAAATAGTAATTCCCAAGGGGTGGGCAGGAAATCCAATAAGGATCTAATCGCAAGGCAAGGGGATAAGCTAATCAATGGAGGACTCGGCAAGAACAATTGATTCGTATTGCTCCCAAGGTTTCCAATGATTATACAATCTTGGAATGTGAGGGGTTTAAACAAAGAGAACCCATCAATCCGTTGCTCAAAGACTTTTAGAAAGAAGTAAAACAGACTTTCCGCTCATTCAGAAACAAAAATGTCATTAGACCTCATGAGTAAAACCGTCGGCCGAACTGGAGGGGTGCCGGCCATATGGCGTTGGTCGCTCTTGGTGCCTCGGGAGGGATTGCTACTCTTTGGAATCCTTTGGCATGGATAGCAGTAGATCATATAGCCTGGAGAGGGGTCCTAACATCTCTTTTCAAGAATATAGTTACAGCTGAACAAGTCTTAATTACAAATTTTTATGGGGTACATAATACCGAAGGTCAGCGGTCTCAATGGAAAGCTGTTCAAAACATGAGGTCCTCCCGGGAAGATCTTGATTGGATTTTAGCCGGGGATTTCAATGCTAAATTATCCGCTAGAGATCGTGAAGGTGGCATCCCCGTTCCGGATACAGGGATAGGTCGTTTATTGCCCACGTTCATGCCTTTAACCTTGTTGACATCAAAGGTCCTGGTACAAACTTTACATGGACTAATAAGAGAAGAGAGCCATACAATAGGAGGGTTAAGCTTGACAGGTTTTTGGTCTCGGAGGAAGCTTATGTTAGATGGAATATCAAATTCCAGATCTTGGAGGGCCCAGTTTTTGATCACTCTCCCATTTTGCTGGAGGGAGGGACTATGTCGGAAAGTATTACAAACCTTTTAAATTTGAAAATTTTTGGTTGCAAAAAGAGGACCTACTAAGGAAAATTCCACAGTGGTGGAAAGAAGGCCGTCCCCCTTTTGGAACAGCTATGTTCAAAATTCACAAACAGCTTCTCTATGTTAAGAGTAAACTGAAACAGTGGAAGCAAACTAACAAATCTGATTTCCAGCTCCAACGGGCCCCCTTGCTGGATAGATGGAATGAGGTGCAAAAACAATTCAGAGAAGGAATTATTTCTGAGCATCTTAAATTTGAGGATGACGCCTTACGCAAAGCAGTTGAGGACATTGATAATCAAGAAGAGATCTACTCGGAGACAGAGAGCCGTAAATACTTGGCTATTAGAAGGAGACAGAAATACTAAATTTTTTCATCGTTCTGCCTGTGCTAGAAGGCAATTGAATAACATGGAGTTCCTCCAAGATGAGTTTGGAAATTCTTTTGACACTCTTCTCGACATGCACTCCATTTCTATGGAGTACTTCTCAAACCTCTTCAAGGAAAGTCTGCAGCATGATGTGGAAGCTCAAAATGAAGTCATTGACGGAATTCCCTCTATTATTTCTCATGAAGAGAATCAGTCCCTTCTTAAGCCCATAGATCGTGATGAACTCAAGAAGGTAGTCTTTGGGATGTGCACAGGAAAGTCGCCTGGCCCGGACGGTTTCCCTATTGAGTTCTTTCGGCCTTCTGGGACATCCTGGAGGAGGACGTGTTGGCTGTCATTGAGGAATCCCGAATTAACAAAAGAATGCTCAAGGCTCTAAATCATACCTTTATCTCTTTAATTCCGAAAGGAGAGGGGGGGGCTCTCATTTCTGATTTCAGACCTATTGCTCTATGTAATGTGATCTACAAAATTATTTCTAAACTTATGGCCGAAAGACTAAAACCCCTCCTTCAAAATTTAATTTCCCCTGAGCAAGGGGGTTTTGTTGAAGGAAGACAGATCTTGGATGGAGTGATCTTGGCTCAGGAGGCTATCCATTCTATGCATAATTCAGGTAACAAAGGAATGTTCATCAAATTGGATATGTCTAAGGCTTATGACAGAGTAGAGTGGGGTTTCTTGGTCAAGATGTTGGCAGCCTTTGGTTTTTCTCAGGACTGGATTGCCTGGGTCATGAGCTGTATCTCTACGCCTTCATACTCTTTTTTAATTAAGGGGCTTCCCTCGCCACCTTTTGGAGCCTCTCCGGGTCTCCGTCAAGGAGATCCCCCGCTCTCCTTATCTCTTTCTTATCTTGGCTGAAGGTCTTGGCAGACTCTTCCTGAGAAGAAGACGTCAAGGACAGATTATAGGAATTAAAATCGGAGCCGAAGTTTTGACTCATTTACAGTTTGTGGATGATACGGGCTTGGTGGGAGTTGCCAGCCTCAGAGAAGCAAGAGGAATCAAAGATACTCTTAACGTCTACCTTCGGGCTTCTAATCAAGCCATCAATGATTCAAAATCAAAAGTGGTCTTCTTCAACCTTGATCAAAGGTCGCAAGAGAGAGTTATGGAGATTCTGGGCTTCACTCGGACCTACCTTCCTGTTGCTTATTTGGGGGTTCCTCTGCACTTTAAAAACTCGACAGCTGATTTCTGGAAGGACCTGCTTGATGGCATCAAAGAGAGAATGAATCATTGGTCCCATAGATGGTTAAGCTATGGGGGCCGATTAACTTTTTTGAAGTCTGTTATTCAGGCTATGCCTATTTACAAATTTTCAATCTGGAAAGAGTTGGACAAAGCGGCTAGAAGTTTTCTTTGGGAAGGTGCCAATGGAGAGAGGAAATGGGCCTTGGTTGTTTGGGATAAGGTCACCCACCCCAAGGAAAAGGTGGGTTGGGCTTGAGAAGCTCCAAGTTTAACAATCGGGCCCCGGCTCGGGAAATTGTACTCGGAGGTGGATTTCTCACCTTCGTCTCTCGCAGCTAGTAATCCTTTCTAGTAAATACTTGGGTACTCGTTCCTCCCAATGACTTGGGCCGCTATCCTCTGGAAGGTAATGGTTCTCTTGTGTGGCAGGCGCTCAAGCTTGGTTCTTGCATTATCAAAGATCAATTGTTCTGGAAAGTTGGGAGAGGGGAGAAGGTCCGGTTCTGGACTGACTCTTGGGATCAGCATCCTCCTATTCTTGCAGTGTTTCCCGATCTGCTTCCGCTAAAAATAGCTCTTGAAGACAAAGGCTGGATTCATATTCAGACCTACTTCACTACCAGCCCTCTGGGGGAATATAAGGTTAAAAAATTTAAGCGGCTGGGTGAATGGCCTATTCCAATCCCCCCGGAGCAGGCCCCAACTCTGGAAAAACTTTTGGCTGAAAGGTTTCTATCTCTGGGAGTGATGAGGAGGATGAGCTTGCTTGGGGATTTGGGAACCTTGGGGTTTATTCTCGTGAAGGAGGGCTATGCTTCGATCCTACCCGAGCCCCCCCCACACTCTTTTCCCCGTTCATGAATGGAGGAAGATTTGGCATCCCAAGGGCCGGCCGAAAGTGAACTTCTTTGCTTGGCAACCGATGCATAATGGTATTTTGACCTTTGACAACCTTAGAATTAGAGGCATCATTGGTCCTTCCCAATGCGTCTTATGTTATAGGAATGAGGAAACCGTGAACCATCTTCTCGTTTGATTGCTCTTTCACACAAGCAGATTTGGCAACGTTGGTTCTCCCACTTTAAACTTCGTGTGCTTGGAGATCCGTCCCGACCAATTTATGGGAAAGCCGGAAGAGAGGTAGATTTATTTCTAAAGCTCTTCGTACCGGGCCGGGAGATCGGTTTCCTTTTTATTTGGTGGCAGGTTTGGTTGGAAAGAAATGCTCGTATTTTTCGTGAAACCTTCTCTTCGGTGGAGGGGATTTGCGTATCATTTGGAGCAAAGTTGTGGAAACCGTTGCCATCTATGCCGAGAAGGAAAACCAGCCTGCTTCTAGGCCTTTGAGTGGGAGAGGTGCCGATCCTGGAGAGACAGTAAGAAGTTGTTGGAAACCTCCCCGTATAGGCCGGGTCAAAATCAATACCGATGGAGCCGCTAAAGGTAATCCGGGCAATGTCGGGCAAGTGGTGTTATTTGCCGTGATCATGCTGGGACTGTGCTATATTGGGAATTGCAAGGTCTGGGATATGCCACAAACAATGAAGCTGAGGCCTTTGCTATTAAATCTGCTTCCATCTGGGCCGTCAAGCATGGCCATAGAAAGATAATCATTGAGTCTGATTCTCAAATCTTGGTTGGTGCTCTTGATTGCATGCGGAACTTTGCCTTAAAAGCTTGGAGGCTCCGGATTTTGGTTGCCCAAATTTTAGAGCTTTGGAAAGAAATTGAGGATGTGATTCCCGTTTATGCTAGTAGATCTCTTAATAAAGCGGCCGATTTCCTTGCTAAGTTGGGTGCTGAGAGAGAGGTTGGGATTCATCTGCATAGCAATTTGCCTGTGGAGAATGTCGAGATCATACAAGGCCTTGATCAATTCCTGAAATAATGTGCAAAGTTTTTTTTGCTAAGGGTCCTTTCTGTCGCGATTTCGCGACTTGTTGCCCTGTCGCGGCTGTTGGCTGGTTACTGTCGCGATATCGCGACAGGTTGAGTCTTTGTAGTCTCCGGCTGGTTTCTGTCGCGATATCGCGACATGTCGCGTTATCGCGGGTCGCGATTCCGCGACATGTTGCGCTATCGCGACATGTCGCGTTATCGCGGGTCGCGATTCCGCGACATGTTGCGCTATCGCGACATGTCGCGTTATCGCGTGACGCGATCCCGCGTCTTGTTGCGATATCGCGACATGTCGCGATATCGCGACATGTCGCGTTTTCGCGCCTCGCGATTCCTCGACATGTTGCGATATCGCGACAGGTCCCGCCTTCCTGGCGTCTGGGTGGTTAACTGTCGCGATTTCGCGACCTGTTGTGATGTCGCTTCTTTGTGCCGGTTTTTGTCGCGATTTCGCGACAGGTTGTGCCCTCCTGGTCTCTGGCGTTTTTCTTGCGCGATTTCGCGGCATGTTTGGCTCCTTTGCGATTGGGTGGTTTTCCGTCGTGATTTCGCGACCTTATTGAGGCTTGTTAGTTGCTTTCTTTTCTCGTCGCGATGTCGCGACGCTTTCGCGGAGGTCGTCGAGGGCCTTTCCTCGTCGCGATTTCGCGACATGTCGCGATTATCGCGCCTGTTGGTGCCTTAGTGGCCGTGTTGGGTTTTTCCGTCGCGATTTCGCGACATGTCGCGGTTTCGCGACCTGTTGCTGTTTCGTGCCCTCCGTTCTCTGTGCCTTGCGGTTCTTAGCCTTGCCTTGGTGCGCCTTCCCTGTTGTTTTGCTTGTGGCTCTGGCTCGGGATGTGTTCTCTCCCGCTTGTATCTGGTTCTTGTTTTAATACAAGTTTTTCATTTTTTCAAAAAAAAAAACATAATCTCAACAACTTAGCTTCTATATAAACTTAACTAAATATTTCTAAGAGTAATTGAATACAAAATATGAAATCCACAAACTGGACAACACTACTGAGTTTCCCGAAAACCAAATGATTTTGAAATGGCAATACACGACTCCCAAAGTAGTCTTAGATGTTAAGTTTTTTGTTTTAAAATTCTACAAGGGATAATACTATTTGGATGCCATATTTTCAGGCCGACATCTAGAAATATTTTAGCACATTGGTTGTTTTACCATGGAAGGGAAACCTACACTCTCTAGCGCTCACCCTTCACTAACTAGGAAATGAACAGAGGCTAGGTTTGGGTGAGCTTGGACCTTTTTTCTCTATATGACATACTTACACACTTAAGAATTTTGTCCAAGGCAAATGCAACAGTTATTCAATCAAATTCTCAAGCAATCTTATGTATTACATAAATTATGTAGAGGAAAATGAATTATTTCACAAGAGAAAATGCAGGGTATATGTTCATTTGAACCAGAGAACAAAATATATAAACCAAGAATTTCAAGGACTTAAACACACGATTGAGACCGTAGTTCTCTCAAACAGGTCAGAGCAAGGCATACGTTTCAGGAAGGAAAGGCATATTTTTTTTTATATTCAAACTCATTCTGGAAAAACATTTAAAAAAAAAAACTCTTCCAATTTTTTTATTAAAAACATATAACATCGTTCTATGGTTTCTCTTAAGAATGTCATTCGAGTCACACACATTCCGTATATAAAAATTCATGGTTAATCAAATGAAAAACATATATTTCCTTATGTTATATTCCCAAATAGAAAAAGACAATTAATCAAGCTTTCCATCCTTACTATCATGGATTAAATATATTATTGATAAATATTATGTTGACATGCATGGTAACGCAGATATTGATTATCTAAAAAAGATTTAGCTGCCCTACATGTACCAACTACTACAGAGCAAAAACATGGATATTTGAAATTAACAAGTCTCTTAGCTTTTCATAATGTGAACATAAACCTGATCTTCACATGCAGTCGCTTAAACTTGTCCGCATTCAGCTCACCTTTTCCTAATCCGATAAGAATTCAATGCTTCAACCTGCCAAACCTTTTCCATTTTAAAGGGAAGGTGTTGAATGGATGAGTGACACCTCCAAAATAGGTTTCCAGGTTTAGCCATGTTAACATCTCCAGGTGGTGAGTAATTAGTTTACCATTTGCATTTTTAAACAATAATTATAATTTGCTTAGTCTTATCCGAGCTCCCTTTCTATCATTTACGATTTTTAAAATATTTTAATACTTGTGGCCCTTAAGAATGGTGGGTCATCCCCATTACTTAGTTGTCTTATCATGCATGAATTAGGCTTAGCCTCTAATAATATAGAGGAAATACTTTGTTATTTATATTTCTTTTTAATTATTATTTTTTTATTATATATTTATTTTATTTATTTTTCTCTTACCTCTATAAATAATTTCATAGTTATTTATTTTATATATAAATATAATTTATATATATTTAATTTAATTTTTAATTTATATTTTCTTGTTCACTTTATATTTAAAATGGCAGCAAACAACGAACGACAAGTTGGAAAAAAAAACAAATTTCAACTTACATACATTCAGTCAATCATGTCAGGCAGAATGCAATGCAAAAGAAGTTCTACGGTGGGCTTTCATGTACCCACAAACCAAGATACATGAGGCACGACATCATATCCTACTTAACTGGTGTCTCCAATCTGTTGTCCGATCAAGGGGGTGGGTACTCTCTTTTGATTCCATCACGGAGTCCTGCACCTACACCATAAAAACTAAACGCAGGATCATACTCTTCCAAGTAAATTAACCATAAGTGGTGGGAATGTGACATACTTCTCCCTTAGATTTAACATAGTCTTTGTGTTAGCTCAGGATTACACAAATCAATAATCACATTTGCTAGATAATCAACTAAATAGAGTATTTGCATAAAAACATGTTAGTTATGTCTAATATATATAGCAGATTTCATCATAGAATTTTGCAAAAGAGAGTTTATATATCTATATGTTTGATATACACAACAAGTTCGATCACATCATTTCTTTCATAATTGTTCTTTTAAGTTCTTCATTATTGGGTACTACTATTCTATTCTAAAAATATATTAGATTTTCCTTAATACCATAG
This sequence comes from Wollemia nobilis, assembly GCA_028583015.1. Classification (NCBI taxonomy): domain Eukaryota; kingdom Viridiplantae; phylum Streptophyta; class Pinopsida; order Araucariales; family Araucariaceae; genus Wollemia; species Wollemia nobilis. The sequence continues at coordinate 45,653 of JAQPPZ010004316.1, read as the reverse complement.
TTCCTGTACCGTTCGGGTTCTTGCTCAAATTTACTATGACATGACTTGCAAAACTCATAAATATTTTGCAGTTCTACGATCTTATAAACAACAACAATAAATATGATTATAAGTTTTAATATTTTGAAAGGGGTGACCCATAACCAGATTCTGATTTGACTCATGGGAGGAGTCAGAATCCTACATGGCAACTTGTGGGAAGTGGCCAATCTCGAGCACTTAAGACACCAGCTATAGTGGTGACCATTCTTGAAGTGTGAAATTAATATGCCTGAACTAACATTATGTTGGGATAAAAAGTAAAGTATTGATGTTGTAAAAAAAAAAATCATGTACATTTTGAGTTGACAAAATAGGGTTGTGACAGATGCTTAAGTAAATTAATTTGTATTATAGCATTATGTTGGTGATGGTAAGGTTGCCCATACCATATACCGCTAGATCTTCCAACTGCATGACTAGCTCTCTAACCATGCATCTTGTTGGCACCTCCCCCACCCGAGTGGAATGTTGAACACATTCACTTCCTAACTGACTGTTCACCTAGAGTAATGTCCCATACCACCGCTATTTACACTCGATAGATTGGACCCCTATCTTTGAGTAGTTGGAGTACAGTGGCACAATCACATATAAGTCATCTTGTGACTTAATGTGGTTGGATTGAGTAAGTCCTTACTCGACAAAATCATCTTAATGCAAAGTTTTTACACTGAGTTTTAAAGTCTCTTCTAAGTTAAGAAAATAGGTTAATGAAATTCAAACATTGTCTTAATAATGAAGTCATTTATTACTTAAACCCCTAATATATTATTAACATTTTTTCTTTATATAAAAGCCTCCCTTAATCTATACCATTTCCAAATATATTTATATATATTTAAATCTACTTTTGAATTCATAAACTTTTCATATTAAAAATGAAAGAATATAAAATTTCTAATACCATGCTAAAAAGACTATTAAAATAGAAGACCTACCTTTAATCATATTACCACGCTATTACTATATCTATTACTATATAATATAAGGGTTACATTTACTTTAAAAACTTATAAGCATATCCTCAAAACTTCTAAATAAATAATTGAAATATTAAAATCATTTAATTTCCAAGCTTTCTACAACAACTTCCAACAATTAATCTTGATAGAAAAAGTAATGATTCAAATATCTTAACTTTGACTTAAAGGATTATTTTACTGAACATATAAAATTCCCTAATTTAATTAACCATCGAAACAGAAACTTTCTTATCAAAGTGATGAATAACTTTAAACAGAAGGAAATCTTCACTTAGGTCAAACTTAGAGGTTTTAATAGCTTATGAAAAGAAGGAAACTGGCGCATTGCTCTCTAATTTCCATTTATACAAATAAAACTTAACATTGTTATCCTTTTAACATAATCTCAACAACTCAGCTTCTATATAAACATAACTAAATATTTTTAAGAGTAATAGAATAAACATTATGAAATCCACAAACTAGACAATGTTGCTGAGTTTCCCAAAAACCAAATGATTTTGAAAGGGCAATACACGGCTCCCAAATTAGTCTTAGATGTTAAGTTTTTTGTTTTAAAATTCTACAAGAGCTAATACTATCTGGATGCCATATGTTCAGGCCGAAATCTGGAAACATTTTAGCACACTGGTTGTTCTACCATGGAAGGGAAACCTACACTCTCTGGCACCCTTCACTAACTAGGCAATGACCAGAGGCTAGGTTTGGGTCACCTTGGCCCTTGTTGCTCTATATGAAATTAAGCGATTGATTTTCTAATCCCGTACATGAAATTAACATACTGTGAACTATGATCTTTATATATTTATTTATATTTGACTTTTATGATCGTTCTAGAGTTTAATGAAATCCTCTTGTTGGATTTTATGGTCTTGTTGAATGAAATTAACATACTGTGAACTATGATCTTTATATATTTATTTATCTTTGACTTTTCTAATCATTCTAGAGTTTAATTTAATCCTCTTGTTGGATTTTAAGGTCTTGTTGAATGCTCTACTTTAAACCAACACTTCTTTATATATTTTATTTATATTTGACTTTTTTGATCGTTCTAGAGTTTAATGAAATCCTATGGTTGGATTTTAAGGTTTTAAAAAAATTAATGTAATATTATATTTACTTCATATAAAATTACTTTCCATGGAAAAAAATATCTTTTCATGTGGATAAAGATTTTATTCACTAGTTTTCTTCCGTAAATGTTAATAAGAGTTGTTCAATTTTATTGTCTTCATTAGCTTTGTAATAACTTTTCTGTGGATACATATTTTATCCACTAATTTTCTTTGCAAATTCAAACATTGGATTTTATGATCTTCATTATTTGTAATATATTTTCTTCTTCATTACCTTTGTAATATCTTATGTGTGGATAGATATTTTATCCACTAATTTTATTCTGCAAATGCCAATAAGGGTTGTTCCATTTTATGGTCTTCATTATCTTTGTAATATTTTTATGTGGATACAAATTTTATCCACTAATTTTCTTCTACAAATCCCAACATTGGATTTTATGGTCTTCCTTACTTTGTAATATATTTTGTGTGGATAGAGATTTTATCCATTAATTTTCTTTTGCAAATGCCAATAAGGGTTTTTTGATCTTATGGTCTTCATTACCTTTGTAAATCTTTTCTACGGATACAAATTTTATCCACTAATTTTCTTCTGCAAATCCAAAGAAGGGAGGGAGACTTACCATGTTGTTGTCTAGAGAAGTCATCCAAGCAAGCAAAGGCTTTGGAAACACGAAGTGCTTTGGAAAAATGCTCTTCTCCTCTCCAACATGAAAGAAGGGAAGGATTTTGGCCTGTTATGCAAATTGTATATTCCATACCCCATACTCCACATTTCCTTGTGTATTGTTTTTTTTTTTAATTTTTATAATTTTGAAATTGAACAACTTCTACAAATTCCAATTAAGGTTGTTTGATTTTATGGTTTTGTTTGATTTTATGGTCTTCATTACCTTTGTAATATATTTTGTGTGAATAGAGATTTATTCACTAATTTTTTCTTCAAATACCAAGAAGGAAGGTAGGCTTGCCATGTTGTTTAGAGGAGTCATCCAAGCAAGCAAAGGCTTTGGAAACATGGAGTGCTTTGGAAACATGCTCTTTGTAAACACGTTGTTCTCCTCTCCAACATTAAAGAGGAGAAGAATTTTGACCTGTTATGCAAATTATATATTCCAAACCCCATACCCCACATTTCCTTGTGTATTGTTTTTCTTATTATTTATGTTTATAAAATTGAACAAGAAAGTATAAGGTTATTTCATTTTCACTATTGAATAAAATTTATATATTGTAACTTAAACAAGCTCAGCACATAGTTATGTTGGTTTTACTAAATAGCGGTTGTGCATTAGATATGCCTAACTATAGTAGTTGTTTATTAGATATGTCTAACTCTAGTAGTTCACTTGAAGTTATGTACATTTTGTTTAATACAATCAACATAAATAAAAAGGAAAATTTGGCATGGGTTATGTATTAGCTTGGAGGAGCTAAAGGCCTTGTGATCTTGAATCTAGGTTAAGCCAACAAATGTAGAATGGTAGTTTTATTTATTTGATGAATCATATTTACATCTTTGTTTTCCTTCTAGAAAACAAATAAAATACCAAAAACTTCAAGTTTTGGCAAGTAGTTTAGCATTTGGTGTATGAGAAAAATTTATGAAAACCACATCTTTGTTGTGCTTCTAGAAAAAAAAAGAAAATACAAAAAATTCCATAATATCTTAAAATGTAGTTTTGGCAAGTAGTTTAGCATTTGGTGTATGAGAAAAATTTATGAAAACAACGAACCGTATATTGAAACACTTGGCAAACTTTGAGACTTCTTTCCTAGATAAGGAAAAACAATGTTTGAAAGCAATGTTAGTGGGATTCAAAATGCAAAAATTATCGACAAACTAGAAGTGGTGAGTGTCCTTCCATAAAGCAGGGAGAATATATGTTCATTCAAAGTGCATTATCATTTCTACATGCCAATATTATCAAATTGAAAGTTCTTAACATCAGCTACAATCATATAAACAATTTTATGCCAATTTTTTATATTTCAAATAGTCTTGCTGAAATCCATCTCAAAGGTTGTAGCACTTTGTAGAAAGTGCCCAACATTCTCCTATGAAAAAATTGGAGGATTTTTTGCTTGCACTATCATTCTTACTTGCCAATCTAGTTCAAAGGTTGTAGCAGTGTGCAAAAACTTCCCAGTGTGAGGATTTGTTCATTCAAAGTGCGCTATCATTTCTAATTGCCAATCTTACAAAATTGAAAGTTCTTAACATCAGTTACAATCTTGTAAATTTTCATTTGGCCATCTCAAAGGTTGTAGCAGTCTGCAAAAACTGCCCACATGTATCCCATGAAAAAATTGGTGGTCCTTGAACTATTGAAAGTTCTTAACATCAGTTATAATCTAGTAAATTTTAATTTTCCAAATAGTCTCATTTAACTCCATCTCAAAGGTCTCAAAGGTTGTAGCAGTCTGCATAAACTGCCCAACATTTATCCTATGAAAAAAATGGTGGTCCTTGATCTATCTTGGTGCACAAGTTTCATAGAACTTCAAACTAGGGCCCTTATGCAATAGCTTTAATGCCTATTTAATGCTCTCGGGACAAATTAATAACCAAAGTATTATGAGTCTTGTTTTTATTTAAGTTCTTTATATTTATATGGTAGAGTAAAATTTATATTCATTGCAATGAATATTTAATACAAAATTATCTCTTCAATTGTTTTTTTTGAATTTTTTTTTTTTTGAAAAATAAAAATTTGGACCATTTCTCGATTTGTGCGTGTCATCCTTGCGCAGGGGCCATGCTAATCTTCTCTGTATCGTTCCAATTTTATCGGATGTCTCCTAAGAGACCTATCTCTTCAATTGTTGATTTTTATTTTTTTTAGTTATTGTGTAGTTTTTTTAAGAGTTTTTTCAAGTTGTACTCTTCAAAATTCAAAATTCTAGTCTGATTTATTCTTCCTAAATAGTAATTCATAGCTTGTCACAAGACTTTTTAGTCATTGTGCAAATACTTTTTAGGGGTTATTCTTCTTGTTTGGCAGAAATGATAGATAAACATTTATACAAAAGGGCATGTTTTTTTAATACCTAGTAATTCAATTAGGTTTCATATTAAAAAATATGTATTAATTCATCAAAATCATAAACGCATCAACTACAAACAACATTATTAATCATTAATCCATCCAAATGAATATAAAATAAGTTGTGATGCCACGACAACTCTCCATAACCTTATGTGTTAGGTGAACAAGCTTCCAATTCCTTTTAAAAGATGATGAATTGAGACAAAGTAAGCGACATTTTCTCTATTTTTGGCATAGCTCCTACTTTGCCAATACGAAAGCAGGTGTGTGATAATTGTTGAAGGTGTTCAAGTGAAGGACTCACCTTCAATTGTTGGCTAACCATGTTTGGTTCATCTGGTTTTGTGTATGAAGCGTGTATGCTATGAATGATAATTACTGATATTATATAGGGGTTTGTGTGATGTGATACTTATGCATGAGTTTGCCTTTGGCTGAATTCTATTTCTGAATAACATAATAATATAATAAAAAACAACGATTTACTGGATTGATCGCAAGCTTAGGTTATGCATTTAGAGTGTGAATACTTGCTTGCAATAGAGATCATGAGCCATGCTGATCTAAATCACTCCATCCTTTTGTCTCACACCAATTTGGGGGGTTCTAAGGGAAAATTCACATTGAAAGAGCAACTCATTGAAGATGATGGGTGGTGTTCCATGGTAGACTATTCGGTAGCTTAACAAGATCAAAACAGTTTGTGGTAGACTTTTTGGTATCTTAATAAGCTCAAAATAAATTTTAAAGATAACGTAGTAACCAATGCTCCGTAATTGGATTTGTAGATTATAATATAGAAGTTTGTTTTGGTATTAAAACAATAGTTTGTTTTGTCAAGCTACGTTGGAGAACGTAAGACGCAATGTTGTTCTAAAAATATATTTATGGAAAACCTTTTTGCCTTTCAATTAGAAATTGGAAAGCATTTTATGAAAGATTAAAGCCAGAGCGAAATGTAGACCAAAGACATAATTTCAGAAGGAATTCAATCTGAAATGACAATACTCCAATCTGGAGTATATCTAGTTCAAAAAAAATGGAATAGCACATTGCCAATCTAGACACAAAACAACACACCCAACTTCAAAGTGGAACACAATTTTAAAATGGCACACACTTCACTCTGGGGCAAGTGCAAACAAATAAGTGCGGAAAGGATTCTGCTAGGATTAACAAGGAAGGAGGGCCATATTTGGAATTCGGACAATATTTTGGCTGACATCACCAAAGTGAAAATAAAGTACGAAATGGAGATTAGACTAATGCGAAAGCGGATTTTTATTAAGTCTAATATTGCAGACTTCATCAAACATTGGGGTTAATTTAATAATGGGACTATAATATTAAATTAACCTAAGGTTCATGCGATAAGATAAACACAATCCAAGAGAAATAACAAAGGGAATAATCCTGAATGGAGGCGGAGCCTTCTATCGAAATATTGACAGGGTTTTCAGGCAGAATGGAGGAAATAAAATGACTAATTTTGCTAAGTTAATAAAGTTCAAACACAATATATCCCAAATGAGATATGCACAAAAAATATAATTATATTGTAGATATAATTTGGAAATACATCCAAAGATATAAATATTTGGGAATACACCCTTTGGGCTACAAGATAAAAATGCAATGTACAATCACAGAATAAAATAGACTTAGCTATTTCACTCTACTGCTACTTCTGCTCCAAACACAATGCTGTGTTTATCTTCTGCTATATGCTCTACTCTGTTGTGGTTTCCTCTAACCCTTCTCTAACTAGCAAAAATAGAACCCAAAATAAATATATAGCAAGGGTTTCATTGATGAATCAGAAAAGTTACACCAACTACTCAGACATGCAATCAATGTAAAATTAGGGTTTCCATCCAATCGTTAAACTGATTGAGAGTCTCAACTACCAGTAATTAATTCGCATGACCCAAAATTCAATGAATGGTGTAGTAGGTGGATTTACCAGAGGTGTCAAATCTATTTTAATTTTCTAAAACCCTCCTTTAAACCAGATTTCATAAAAACTTTGATATCGAGCATCTCCCTCAACATGTTGAAGTCTTCCTCCTTCAAAGGTTTTGTGAATATAACAACTACCTGCTCCTTGGACCTACAAAATAGTAGCTCAATATCATTAAATTTCACCATATCTCTGATGAAATGGTATAGGATGTCAATGTGCTTTGTCCTACCATGAAACATTGGATCCTTTGACAGTGCTATGGCAGAATTGTTGTCACAAAATATAGTTGCTACTTCTTGTGTGCTTGTGTTTTTTTTTTGTTCCCGTCCCCGCGCGCCGGGCCCCTTCCCCTTCGGTTTTTTGGTTTTTTAAAAAAAACACAAAGGGGGGGTGGGGGGGGGTTTTTTTTTTTTTTTTTTTTGATATTTTTAGGTTTTTCCTATTTTTTCCCCCCTTTTTCGCTTTTTTTTTTTTTTCTTTCCTCCTTTAAATTGGACATTTTCACTAAGGCACTTGGACGTGTCAAATTTGAATTGTTTTGACTCACTTTGTATTGAAAAATAATGTAAGGGGATGTTAGTATAGCTATTAGTTATTACATTACCCAAATAATGTAATAAAGGGGGATGTTAGCGTAACTAATAGATTGTCTCTATTTTCTTATTTAGAGTTCTCGTTGTCGTGTTACTTGTAGATCCGTTCCGGTGCCTATTCAAGGCGATTGTACCGTATTTATTCCTTATGAAAACTAATGTGTGTTTTTCCTACAGTGAATGATTTAGTTCACTCAGAACTCTTCTCAGCCAAACTTCCTGTTGAGGCTGAGGTTGCAACAACATACTCTGCCTCAATAGTTGATAATGCAACAATGGGCTACTTCTTGGAGGACCACAACACTACTCTAGATCCAATATGGAAGGCATATCTAGATGTGCTCTTCTGATCATCTATGCTACTAGCCCAATCGCTATCAGTGTTTTCAATTAGTTCAAGTTGGTCTTTTTTGGCATAGTGGATTCTATGGTTCCTCATGCCATTGAGATACCACAAAATTCTTTTTCTTGCTTTATAGTGAGTGTCCTTGGGTGACTCCATGAACCTACTGATTAAACTCATTGTAAACATTAAGTATGGCCTGGCTACAGTCAAATACATCAAGATTCCAACTAACCTTTTATAGAGAGTTGGATCAACACTTCTGTTGTTATCATATTTGCTCAAATTTAGGCCTGTGGCAATCAAAGTGATGGCAGGTTTGTTGTCCTCCATATTAAGCCTCTTCAGAAAATCCTTTGCATACTTTCCCTGAGAAATGAATATGACATCCACATATTGGTCAAATTCAATGCCAAGAAAATACTTCATCTCCCCAAGTCTGTCATTTCAAAATCCATCTTCATGGTTGTTCTGAACTGATAAAATAACATGTTGTTATTGCCAATATATATCAGATCATCTACATACAAGCATACGATTATCATCTCACCCTATACATTTGTTTTCATGTACAGAGTGTGCTCATATGGGCATTTAATGAACCCATTGTCCTGAAAGTAAGCATCAATTCTATTGTACCAAGCTCTAGGTGCTTGCTTCAACCCATACAAAGCTTTCTTTAGTTTCAAGACCTTGCCTTCTTGCCCTTCTAGCTCATAACCGGGTGGTTGGTCTATGTAGACCTCTTCTTCCAACACTCCATTCAAGAAAGCAGACTTGACATCCATATGATAAACATTCCAACCTTTTTGAGCTGCCAATGCCAGGATCATTCTGACTGTGTCAAGTCGGGCTATAGGTGCATAAATCTCCTGATAGTGAATCCCTGAATTTTGCTTGCAGCCTTTTGCCACCAAATGCTTTTGACTTTTGCTTGATGGGATAAACCCATGTACTCCAACTGAAGTCATAAATGAAAGTAATAAAGTATTTATTTCCAGCAAATGTGTTGGTCTGCATTGGATCACAGATATCAGAATGGACCAGCTCCAATGGATGTGAAGCTCTCCAAGATTACCCTGTAGGGAATGCATCCCTATGTTGTTTTCCAACTAGGCAACCTTCACAAACTTGATTTGGTTTCTCTATGAGGGGTAAACCCTTTACCATCTACTTCTTGTGCAACAAGTTTAGGCCACTAAAACTTAGGTGACAAAATCTAAGATGCCACAACCAGGTAGCATCCTTCACTACTGTGCTTAATGGCATAAGTAGTTCATTCTGAATCTACAAAGGGAACATTTTGTTATTAGTCATGGACACTGTTGCAATTTGCCCATGCTCCTTATCTCAGAAGGTACATGATGCATATTTAAATTGAACAGTGTGCCCCTTCTACACCAGCTGTCCAACACTCAACAAGTTATGCTTCAACCCAGGCTAACACCATATTAAAAATAAAAGAATATAAAATTTCTAACACCACACTAAAAAGACTATTAAAATAGAAGACCTACCTTTAATCATATTACCACGCTATTACTATATAATCTAAGGGTTACATTTTTCTTTTTAAATTGCTATTTTTCTATAAACTTTAAAAATTTTAAAAGTGTACTTTAGAAACTCATAAGCATGTCGTCAAAACTTCTAAATAAAGAATTGAAATATTAAAATCATTTTATTTCCAAGCTGTCTACAACAAATTCCAACAATTAATCTTGTTATAAAATGTAATAATTCAAATCTCTTAACTTTAACTTAAAGGAATTATTTTACTAAACATATAAAATTCCCTAATTTAATTAACCATCGAAAAAGACACTTTCTTATCAAAGTGATGAATAACTTTAAACAAAAGGAAATATTCACTTAGGTCAAACTTAAAGGTTTTAATAGTTTATGAAAAGAAGGAAACTGATGTGTTGCTCTCTAATTTCCATTTATACAAAGAAAACTTAACACTGTTATCCTTTTAACATAATCTCAACAACTCAGCTTCTATATAAACTTAACTAAATATTTCCAAGAGTAATTGAATACGTAATATGAAATCCACAAATTGGACAATGCTACTGAGTTTCCTGAAAAACCAAATGATTTTGAAAGGGCAATACAAGACTCCCAAATTAGTCTTAGATGTTAATTTTTTTATTTTAAAATTATACAAGAGCTAATATTGTCTGGACGACATCGTCCAGGCCGACATCTGGAAATGTTTTAGCACGCTGGTTGTTCTGCCATGGAAGGGAAACCTACACTCTCTAGCGCTCACCTTTCACTAACTAGACAATGACCAGAGGCTAGGTTTGGGTCAGCTTGGCCCTTGTTGCTCTATATGACATACTTACACACTTAAGAATTCAGTCCAAGGAAAATGCAACAGTTATGTGCATTACATAAATTATGTAGAGGAAAATAAATTATTTCACAAGAGAAAATGCAGGGTATATGTTCATTTGAACTAGATAACATAATATATAAACCAAGAATTTCAAGGACTTAAACACACAATCGAGATTGTAGTTCTCTCAGACAGGTCAGAGCAAGGCATACATTTCAAGAAACAAAGACATATTTTTTTTTATATCCAAACTCATTCTGGCAAAACATTTAAAAAAAAAACTCTTCCAATTTTTTTATTAAAAACATATAACATCGTTCTATGGTTTCTCTTAAGAATGTCATTCGAGTCACACACATTCCGTCTATAAAATTCATGGTTAATGAAATGAAAAACATATTTTTCCTTATGTTATATTCCCAAATAGAAATATATAATTAATCGAGCTTTCCATCCTTACTAGCATGGATTAAATATATTATTGAAAAATATTATGTTGACAACCATGGTAACGTAGAGATTGATTATCTAAAAATGATTTAGTTGCCCTACATCTACCAACTACTCTAGAGAAAATACATGGATATTTGAAATTAACAAGTCTCTTAGCTTTTCATAATGCGAACATAAACCTGATCTTCACACACAATCGCTTAAACTTGTTCGGATTCAGCTCACCTTTTCCTAATCCGATAAGAATTCAATGCTTCAACCTGCCAAACTGTATCCATTTTAAGGGGAAGGCGTTGAATGGATGAGCGACACCTCCAAAATAGGTTTCCAGGTATAGCCATATTAACATCTCCAGGTGGTGAGTAATTAGTTTACCATTTGGATTTTTAAACAATAATTATAATTTTCTTAGTCTTATCCGAGCTCCCTTTCTATCATTTATGATTTTTAAAATATTTTAATACTTGTGGCCCTTAAGAATGGTGGGTCATCCCATTTACTTAGTTGTCTTATCATGAATGACTTAGGCTTATCCTCTGATAATATAGAGGAAATACTTTGTTATTTGTATTTATTTTTAATTATTATTTTTGTATTATATATTATTTTATTTATTTTTTCTATTACCTCTATAAATAATTTCATAGTTATTTATTTTATATAAATATAATTTATATATACATTTAATTTAATTTTTAATTTATATTTTCTTGTTCAGTTAATATTTAAAATTGCGGCAAACAACGAATGATAAGTTGGAAAAAAAAACAAATTTCAACTTACAGACATTCAGTCAATCATGTCAGGCAGAATGCAATGCAAAAGAAGTTCTATGGTGGGCTTTCACGTACCCATGGACCAAGATGCATGAGGCACGACATCATATCCTACTTAACTAGTGTCTCCAATCTATTGTCCAATCAAGGGGTGGGTGCTCTCTTTTGATTCCAACATGGAGTCCTGCACCTGCACCATAAAAACTAAACGCAGGATCATACTCTTCCAAGTAAATTAACCATAAGTGGTGGGGATGTGACATACTTCTCCCTTAGATTTAACACAGTCTTTGTGTTAGCTCAGGATTACACAAATCAATAATCACATTTGCTAGATAATAAACTAAATAGAGTATTTGCATAAAAACATGTTAGTTATGTCTAATATATATAGCATATTTCATCATAGAATTTTGCAAAAGAGAGTTTATATATCTATATATTTGATATACACAACAAGTTCCGTCACATCATTTCTTGCAGAATTGTTCTTTTAAGTTCTTCATTATTGGGTACTACTATTCTATTCTGAAAATAGATTAGATTTTCCTTAATACCATAGTCCTTGTACTGTCCGGGTTCTTGCTCAAGTTTACTACGATATGACTTGCAAAACTCATCAGTGTTTTGCAGTTCTACGATCTGATAAACAACAAATATAAATATGCTTATAAGTTTTAATATTTTGAAAGGGGTGACCCATCACCAGATTTTGATTTGACTTGTGGGAGGAGTCAGAATCCTACGTGGCAACTTGTGGGAAGTGGCCAATCCCGAGCACTTAAGACACCAGCTGCAGTGGTGACCATTCTTGAAGTGTGAAATTAATATGTCTGAACTAACATTATGTTGGGACAAAAAGAAAAGTATTGATGTTGTAAAACAAAAATTTCATGTACATTTTGAGTTGAAAAAATAGGGTTATGACAATTATTTAAGTAAATTAATTTGTATGATGGCATTATGTTGGTGATGGTAATGTTGCTCATACCATCTATCGTTAGATATTCCAACTGCATGATTAGATCTCTAACCATGCATCTTGTTGGAACCTCCCCAACTCGAGTGGAATGTTGAACACATTCACTTCCTAACTAATTGTTCACCTGGAGTAATGTCCCATACCGCTGCTATTTACACTCGATAGATTGGAGCCTTATCTTTGAGTAGTTGGAGTATAGTGGCACAGTCACATATAAGTTACCTCATTACTTAATGTGGTTGGATTTAGTAAGTCCTTACTCGACAAACTCATCTTAAGGCAAAGTGTTCACACTGAGTTTTAAAGTCTCTTCTAAGTTAATAAAATAGGTTGATGCAATTCAAACATTGTCTTAATAATTAAGCCATCTATTACTTAAACCCCTAATATATTATCAACATTCTTGCTTTATATACAAGCCTCCCTTAATCTATACCCATTTCCAAAGATATTTATATATATTTAAATCTACTTTTGAATTCATAAACTTTCCATATTAAAAATGAAAGAATATACAATTTCTAATACCATGTTAAAAAGACAATTAAAATAGAAGACCTACGTTTAATCATATTACCACGCTATTACTATATCTATTACTATATAATATAAGGGTTACATTTTCCTTTTTAAACCGCTACTTTTCTATAAACTTTAAAATATTTAAAAGTTATCCTATGCCAATATTACATTTACTTTAGAAACTTATAAGCATATCCTCAAAACTTCTAAATAAAAAATTGAAATATTAAAATAATTTTATTTCCAAGCTTTCTACAACAACTTCCAACAATTAATCTTGATAGAAAATGTAATGATTCAAATATCTTAACTTTGACTTAAAGGATTATTTTACTGAACATATAAAATTCCCTAATTTAATTAACCATCCAAATAGAAACTTTCTTATCAAAGTGATGAATAACTTTAAACAAAAGGAAATATTCACTTAGGTCAAACTTAAAGGTTTTAATAGCTTATGAAAAGAAGGAAACTGACATGGTGTTCTCTAATTTCTATTTATACAAAGAAAAATTAACATTGTGTAGACACCAAAACAACATTAATTCGATTATGTGGCTACAAACACTGATCGCACTGGCATACATATCCCCCAGGGCAGCCCCTAGAGGTTAAACAGTGGTCCTAACCACTCTCATAGTAGTTTTGGAAGGTCAAAGGTCAATTTGGCACCTTTCAGGCACTCTGCTCCTTATTAGTTCCACCCAGGGACGATTACAAACTGGTATTAGTTCTACCCAGAGACGATTAGTAGCATTCGCCCCTGGGTGGGGCGAATAGCATGTTTGACGAGCAAAAGGTCAAAACTTGACAAATGGTAGCTCAGATCTTCCACTTAACTCCTCCTTCATTGCATGGGAGTGTGAGTGAGCATTTTTGGGCTCAAAGAGGCAGTCATAGAGGCAGTCATGGAGTCCTTAATCAGGGAGGAATCTTCTCTCCCCTGAGAAGGCATGATCCCCAAGTGGCACCTCTACATGCTCAATCACAGAGACCCTCAAGTCTATAAAATGGTGAGTCTTCTCACCCCAAAAAACAATAGGTCAGGAGCATTTGGAGCAATGGAGTGTTGTCGATTTACGTCCTTACCATTTTTCTTATGCCTTTCACATCCTTGATATCTCTTTTGGAAGGGAGGTTATTGGGTGATTATTGGAAGCACAATCTGGACCCAAAAATCAACATTTGGCCACAGTATCCCACCCAAATTTTCTGAAAATACCCCACAAGAGGTTTTGGACCCATCCCAAGTGGATTGGTGCCAAAACCGGGCCCCAAATGGTGGGCTTCCTGCCCGCGGGTGCCCCCCGCACTACTGCAGTCCTAATCGCACCACCCCAAAGCGATTAGAAATATGTAGAATATTTCATTTTTGTTTTTCTTGCATTTGTTTCTAGGTTGTTCAGATAGGCTTTCATTCAAATTTCATGTTATTCTGAGTAGTTTTGATCATGCTTTTGTTATTTCTCGCTTTCACTAACATGCAGGGAGTATCATCAAATTTTGGGTGATAGAGGCCGAATTGGAAAAATATGATCTTCTGGGTCTTTCCAAAATACCTCGTTTTATCTAACCCGTAACTTTACAAGTGATTTGGATCCTTTCGAATGGGACATTTAGGAGGGTGCTTTCTCACATTTTGTTGTAGGTCTAATCGTCCCACCTCGAAGCGATTAGAAATCCATGGCAAATTTCCTGATTGTTCCTTTTGTAGTACCTTCCTAGTAATGTTCTCATGCCTCTATCAAATTTTTAGCTCATTCTGATATGTTTTAGTTATCATTTTATTTATTTTACGCATGCACTAATCGTAGGCTTTGGGGATCGCATGTTTTACTTCATCTGCAGGTGCTACTAATACTTTTATGTTTCTTTGAATGTAGGATATCGACATCGGAGGAGTAGCAAGGAATCAAATATGCATTCACACAAGCGATGGTGAAATTTGGCCCGCCCACTTTACATGTGGGCATGCGAAAGAAAGCGTACCAATCCATAGTGTAATAGAGTTATACTTAATGCTCCTAGCCCCCGAAAAGGGAGGAGACTAACATTCTTGGCACATTTCGAGGGATTTTTTTCTTGCAAAAATTTTAAACCAGGCCTTCATCCATTGGGAAACGGAGTCAACAACGCAGTTGTAAAAAGAATCTTTCAGAGAAAGATAAAGAACACAGGAAAATGCACTTAGATTAAATGTGAACATTACCTCGTCAAAAATCCCTTTATACCTTAGTATCTCTATTAAAAAAAAATGTCGACTTCTGATTAGCTACGACTGAAATTTTTTTTTTTGTTAAGGCCGAAAAATGGTAATATTTACAAATATTGTCTGAATATACTTATATTATACTGTACATATAATTCTTTTTCTTCTTTCTCAATAGAAATATAACTTTAGGTGAAATCCATTCACTGTGATGGGAAAAACCAATCCATCTTGATCTTTCAACTCGAAAGCATTTAACTATTTCTGTGAACAATTTCAAATGGTCCCTCCCAGAAAGCATCGAATTTATCATGGTTACCTGGCTTAGCTTTCTTTACATTCCATTTCAAAACCAAGTCTCCCACTCTAAATTTTTTGGCAGTTGTCTTTTTGTTGAACCATCCTTCAGGATTCTGCCATATGCTTCTGATTGTGATTGTATGATTGCTCTCTTTATTCTTCTAACTGTAAGAGTTGCATAACTCCTGCAACTGTGTGTAGCATTTGGTCAATCTGAGGTAGCGGGTAATGATCTTTGAGTGATGCTCTGTTTAGATTTCTAAAATCTACACAGAATCTGATATCTCCATTTTTATTCCTAATTGGTACCAAGTTTGCCACCCAGATGGAGTGTTTAACAGGGTATACTATTTTAGATTGAAGAAGTTTTAGCAGTTCTTTTTTCATCAAAGATTCTATCTTCGGATTCACTGGTCTTTGCTTTTGCCTAAAAGTCTTAGCTCCTTCTTCTGATTCTATGGTATGTTGAATAACATCTTTATTGTACACTTTTAGATCACTATACACCCAAGCTATGATGTCAGGGAATTTTTTACACAATTCTCTAATCTGGTTCACTTCCTCTTCTGTACAACTAATTCCAACCTTAATCATTTTGCCTGGCTCCAACTCTACATCTTTGTATCTTCTTTTATCGACCTTGATTTTTTGTTCAACTGCTCTATCATTGTTATCAAATAGGATTTCAAGGGTTATGAGACCCTTACGAACATGATTGTTTTTAAACTGAATAATATCCTCTTCCTATTCATCCTGCAGATCCTGGTTGGCTGAGCAATTCATTTCATGGATTAAGAAATCCAGTATCTGTTCATCATTTTCAAAAACTTGCCAAAAAATATTTTTATCAGGCACTGAAGGCCTATATATAAGTCTAACAGTTTTAGACTTTTGAATAACATTACTTACAGGACAAAAATTAGCTCCCATCGAAGCTAACAAATTTGCATGGGTATTCTATTCTCTAGGGATAAACTTTATATTTAGGGCCTCAAAGTCCTCTAAGAGATCCCACACTTTGTTCTTGTAAGCCTTCAAATAATGTTGTTTACTTATACATTTTTTGGTGACTTGATTCACAATAAGTTTTGAATCTCCATAGACGAGTAACTATTTGATTCCCAATTTCTCAGCCTTTCTTAACCCTAAGCACAGGGCCTCATATTCTGCTGCATTATTGGAGCAAATCCAAGTCAACCTATAAGAGAAAACATTTTCCTCTCTGGTGGGAGAAATCAAAACTATTCCGGCACCGGCTCCATTCTTGCACCTAGCCCCATCAAAGAAAATCTTCCACAATTGATTCACAGAACCATCCTTTTCTAGGGAGGGTATCAATTTTCTTTTTGGTTTCTCAATAGAATAGTTTCCTATTTTTGTTTCTATCATGGCATTAAAATTCTATAGAGAAAACTCGTCCTCAGCTTGGAGCTTTTCTAATGTTTCTTCCATTAAATCTTCTTCTATTGTTTCTTCAGTCATCATATTTACACGGTCAGTTTCACCAATATTTTCTACATGAAACGTCGATGGTTTCTCATTAAAAATCTTGAACCTTCTACCTTTGAAAGGTATCTCCAAATGCTAATAATCTAAGTATCCTCCTATATTTGCTATGAACTCTCTAGATAGACACATACCAAAATAGGGCTCCAAGTCTATGACTACTACCTCTTGTATGACTGTCATCTGAGGCATTTTATGCAGCCATATGGGAATATCCTTTATCACTCCTATAGTTTTTATTGGAGTACCATCTAACTGTAGGATGCTTGTGCTGCTCCTAGTGTACTCCATTCCCATAATATCACATACTGCTTTGGGTATCATAGTGGTAGCAACGCCTGAATATATCATGCAGTTGTGGACAACCCATCCTTCCATTTGAAGGGACAAATAAAAGGGTGGTGGCCTATTCTTACCAGTGGTAGACGTCAAGTTCGTTAGAACCATTTTTGAAGATGATGCAGTCCCACCTCCATTTTTCATTGTTCTTATGGATTCCTATAGGAGATCGATTTGACTCGGGATTTGAAGAGCATCATACATACTTGCCTTAGAAGGAGTCTTTTTCATTTCCTCTACTATACTTAATGTAGGTGAATCAACTATTCTTTCTCTTTCTTTGGCAAAAGTTTCATATTTATTTTTGTATCCCTAGGTAGCTTCAGTTCTTTGCCTTTTTGTCAGTGAGGGGAATATCAACCTTTCCCTAGCCTGTTCTTGGGTTTCATTTTCCCCCCGAGGAATAAATTCTTTGTGTGTTTCTTGCCCTTGAATTTTGGCTGGAAACTGATATTTTCTTTCCTGAGGGAGACTTCCCTTAGGAGTTTCTTTGGGAACTTCCTTGGGAGCAGGGGAAAAATTCAATGGCTGAAGTTCTTTAGGGTCTACTTGCAGTGGTTTCTTAGCTGATCTTGTCAAAACTAAAACTTGTTCTACTGTAGGCATCATGAAGTTGTGGTCCTTCTCTCTAATTATATTTACATGGCCTTTCATTTTTTCTTTACTCTTTTCAACTACTATACTTTGTACATAATGTTGGTGTATCATACACGAACTTTCCCCATGTGGATCGTTACATGTAGTACACCAAAAGTTAGAATCAGTGGGAGGCTCCTCAACCTCCACTGTCTCATTTGTATATACCGTGCTTAGTCTCTCTTGTCCCCTATTGCTTGATTGTGTTGCATCTCTCGTTACCTGAGGGAACCTCCTTGGCAAAAAATTCCTTTCAGCCTCTCTCTTTTTCATGGATGCCATTTCATTTGACAATGTCTTCATTGTATCAATTATGGCCATGTATTGATCACGGGGGGGAGCTGATGCAAGGGGTGTAGTTGGTAATGCAAGGAATGTAGGAGGTGCGACTATAGCTAGGAGGGCCTGTGTTGATGGGAGTATAGGTAGTTTAGAAATTCATGCTTGGGAAAGCTCTGGTAAAATTGGCAATAGAATTTTTGATGGATATGCTTTTATAGCAATGATATCAGCTTTGCCCTTTGCTGCCTCTACATAGATCCTAGGAAAAGTGGTTATACAGGATTGCCTTATTATCATACTAAGATCTGAATCAAAAGCCCTTAAATAATAGCATATAACTTGTTCTTCCATGGGATTTAGGCCTTGCTATACTCTATCACGAGTTCTAGTAAATATGATATTGAAATCTTAGATTTCTTCTTGTGGATGCCTCTCAATGATAGTGAATTGATTCAACAATGTGAAAGGATCCGCATGTATATTAAATTCATCGACCAAACGGTTGGAAAGTACTGCCCAAGAAGTAATGGATCCAACGGGAAGCACTCTGTACCAATAGAGCATCTTTCCTTTCAAAGATATAATCAACAATATGACCATTACATCTTCCTAAGTGATGTTGTAAACAGATGCTAGTGCTGATACATCTAAACAGTGCTCATATGCTATTTTGCCTGTTTCGTCAAAGGTCGATAATGCTTTTAGTGTAGCTTGTGGAATTTGGTGGTGTGTTCCCAAGTTCAAAGGGCCAGTTTGATTCCACACAAGATGCGCTAGGGCAGGGGCAGCTGCCATGATTGCTAAAGGAGTTACAACCGCTATGGGATTGCTTGCAGATGCTCCTACAATGGGTGTTAAAGAGGTGTTAATGGTGTTGGGTAGATTTGATCATGCGGCTAGCACAAGGTGTGCTTTTAGGCTTCCGAGATGTAGTTCAAATAACTCAATAGGTTCTTCAAAGTTTCTAGCTTGGGATCTGGTTATCATATGGCTATATAACCAAAAGGTTTTTAGACAAGGTCTTTCTTTTATGGTCTAAATTGCAACAGAGTCACTAGGTAGTTTTTCTTGAGATTTTTAAACAAAAAGGCTCTTAAGGTAAAACATCAAAACTTATACAATACTATGGGATTGCTGGTCCCACCGGGCATGCCAAAAACTATTGCAACAAAATCTACCTTCGGTTAATAGTGTTGCGCCTTAGACTTTGCCAACATTGAATAGACAGATCTTGCTTGAGATCATCTATCTAGTCTCTAGAGAAGGTTGGTTCCTTTGAGTTTTTTAGAGAAAATGGGAACAAGAGATAAGGGAAATATAGCCTAAGCTAGAACTTTTATATGGTGCATATTAGACAACAACAAAAACAAATTTACTTACTTCTATCCAAAGCATTTAAACACATTTCTATGCAGAAATTATATAATTTCATATATGATTTCTAATATTTTGTTTAACATGCATATATATTAGATTCTTATTCCAATAATATGATTTATGTATTGCGAAAGTTCAGATATAAGAACAAACTCAATTTACAATTCAATATTGTAAGCAGAAATAAAGAACATTAATACATACACTTGCACGATATGAACCAGAATCCAATGGGAGATGTGATTTTATTGCTTGTATTCGAAGTACATGTATTCAGTCTTGTAAACGTCCAAGAGTCGAACCTTTTTTTGGAGTCACTCACCCCTATATATACCCTAAAAGAGTATATTTTTCTAAGTACACCTTACTATTTTACAAGCAATCATCTGTAGTTTCTAATAATACACAACAAGTCTTCTATGAATTAGATATCTCCTCTGTTGATTAGATTCTAGATGATCCTGTCACATTTTCAATCATCTAGCAAGCTTGCTCTATCCTAGATTTCTGATAATCATGTCAAAAATCACTTCTTGGTGTCAGTGCATGCCTTTGATTGCCAAAAATACATTTTATTCCTTTACAACTGGCGTGTCGCAAAATCGTGACATTCTTTCCTTGCTTTGCTCTTTTGCCGCCTCCAACCGCGAAAATGAGACATGTCATGAAATCACGACATTCTTTCCTTGCTTTGCTCTTCTATCGCTTCCAGCCATGAAAATGAGACATGTCACAAAATCGTGACATTCTCCTTGCTTTGCTTTTCTGTCGCTTCCAGCTGTGAAAATGAGACATGTCACAAAATCATGATATTCGTCCATTGCTTTGCTTTTCTACAGCTTACAGCCGTGAAAATGAGACATGTTGCGAAATTGTGACATTTGTCTCTTGCTTTGCTCTTTTTTTGCTTCTAGCCATGAAAATAAGACATGTCACGAAATCGTGACATTCTTTCCTTGCTTTGCTCTTCTGCTCGCCTCCAGCTACGAAAATGAGACATGTCATGAAATCACGACATTCATCTCTTGTTTTGCTCCTCTGCCGCTTCTAGCCATGAAAATGAGACATGTCACAAAATTGTGACATTCATCTCTTACTTTGCTCTTTTGCTGCCTCTCGCTGTGAAAATGAGACATGTCAAAAAATCGTGACATTCATCTCTTACTTTGCTCTTTTGCTGCCTCCCACTGTGAAAATGAGACATGTCATGAAATCATGACATTCATATTTTACCTTGCTCTTCTGCCACTTCCAGCCGTGAAAATGCAACATGTCGCGATATCGCGACACTTTTTCCATTTTGGCTACGACAAAGCAACATGTCGCGATATCACAAAACTTTTTCTCTTTTGGTCGCGACAATGCAACATGTCGCGATATCGCGACACTTTTTATCTTTTGACCACAACAATGCAACATGTTGTGATATCGCGACACTTTTTCCCTTTTGGCCGCGACAAAGCAACATGTCGCGATATCGCGACACTTTTTCCCTTTTGGCCACGACAATGCAACATGTCGCGATATCGCGACACTTTTTCCCTTTTTGGTGCGACAATGCAACATGTTGCGATATCACAACACTTTTTCCCTTTTGGCCACGATAATGTAACATGTCGCGATATCACAAGACTTTTTCTTTTTTCTTTTTCTCTTTGCTTTGAACCGCGAAAATGCAACATGTCATGATATCACGACACTTTTTCCTCCTTGCTCTTTCTCTTTGCTTTTGCTCGTGAAAATGCAACATGTCGCGATATCGGGACACTTTTTCCTCCTCGCTCTTTCTCTTTGCTTTGGACCACAAAAATGCAACATGTCACGATATCACGACACTTTTTCCTCCTTGCTCTTTCTCTTTGCTTTGGACCACGAAAATGCAACATGTCGCGATATCGCGACACTTTTTCCTTCTTGCGATGTTTTGCTTTTTCTTTGATCTTTAGCATATGGGCCACTTCGGTCTTCTTGGAAAATATGCAAAAAGGTGCATCAGATGTTTTTTTGTAGTTAGTATTTTTTGACTAACAGTACCCGAGCACAACTTCCCCCACGGTGGCTACGGAGAGGTGACAACAACGTCACAACCGCAATAGCACCTTACGCAACCTCCTCCACCTAGACCAGTGGCCACAATTCGGACCAAACTCACCTAGAGTTTGAGGACCATGTCAGCTAGGATCTTCATTTATGAGCTCATACAACAATCATCGCCCCATCGAGAGGCTCTAATGGAGATACTTAAATCCATTGAGTTGTAGCCCCATGAAGCAAACTCTTTCTACAACTTCATGGGGCATGTCAAGCGATGCACCGAGCCAGTCATCACCTTTAGAGAGGATGAATCGAAATCAGTGACTAGTGACATGGTGGATCCACCCCTGCATGTCATTGCGTGGGTCAATGGGATTTCGTATAAGATGGTGTTGGTGGACACTGGCTCATCTAGTAATATCATTATAATAGTGGCATTGAAACATCTGAAGTTACCAGCATCTCACATTATGGCCTCCACCTACACTCTGGAGCATTCAATGATGTGATATGCTCGATAGTTGGCACAATTGTCCTACCCATCCAAGTGGAACAAAAGACTATTCCTACATTGTGCCACATCTTGGAGGGTGAGATGGCTTATAACATTTTTTTGGGTCAGCCATGGATCAGGGGCATGAAGTGTGTCCCTTCAATAGCCCATCAATGCTTAAAGTATACATTCGAAGTGCAGGTGCATGTAGTCCCGACGAACTTAGAACCCTTCAAGTATTGCAATGTGGTGCAGTTGATGCCACAATCAACCCTTCCATCAACACATTTGGATTTTTAGTTGAATCCATATAAAAAGGGTCCGATTCCACATACATCCCCACTGTTAAGTCCATCAAATCCCTAATCGGGTCCATCTTCATCATTTGGTCCTTCACCAATGATGCCACCTACGGTGGCCACATCAAAGGATGATGGGAAGAAACCCCTAGAAGAGGCACCACCATCAGTATCAACCATCTCTATCGAAGAGATGCCTAGTCGAATGGAAGTCGAGACGCCTAGTTCACCTAACATGGAGTGGACTAAGGAAGAACTCCCATTCCCTCCCCCTCAACCGCCAACAATCACCATTGAGATGGCCAATACGGGCCTCGGGGAGTATCTGGTGCAAAACATTATAGCAAAACCCACACTATTGAGCAAGATGCAGCAAAAGTATTGTCATTGTTGTCAACACAGACAGATAGATCAGTTGATGCAATGGACAGGAGTTCAGAGGTCAGTCATAACATGTACAGTAAATTTCCAGGAAGATAAAAGTGGCCCAGATTCTCAAAATCAAAGAAAAAGACAAGTAAGAAAACTGTCACGATATCACGACATGTTTTTTGTCATGATTTCATGACATGGCAGAGGAGAGAGAAGGTGCAAGCAAAATTGTCACGATTTCATGACATGGACGAGGAGAGAGAAGGCACAAGCAAAATTGTCGTGATTTCACGACATGGTCGAGGAGAGAGAAGGCACAAGCAAAATTGTCATGATTTTGCGACATGGCCGAGGAGAGAGAAGGCATAAGAAAAATTGTCATGATTTCATGACATGGCCAAGGAGAGAGAAGGCGCAAGCAAAATTGTCATGATTTCGTGACATGGCCGAGGAGAGAGAAGGCGCAAGCAAAATTGTCACAATTTCATGACATATCGAAGGAGAGAGAGAATGCTGGCAAAACTGTCACGATTTCATGACATGTTTCATTTTCGTAGTCCAAAGCAAAGAGAAAGAGGAGAGAGAAAACAATGTCGCGATTTCGTGACATGTTTAGGAAGTGCAAGGAAAACTGTCATGATTTTGTAACATGTTTTAGAAAGTGCAAGGAAGACTGTCGCGATTTCACGACATGATGAAGAGAAAGAGCTAGCAAAGAAAAGTGTCACGATTTCATGACAGGTTTGAAGAGAAAGCGCCAAGGAGAAAAAGTGTCACGATTTCACGACAGGTTCAAAGAGAAAGCACCAAGGAGAAAAAGTGTCATGATTTTGTGACATGTCAGGTTTTCACGACCCAAAGAGGAGAGAGAGTGTACGGAGGCAAGTGTGTCGTGATTTCGTGACATGTGTTTTCACTGGCCAAAGACAGAAAAGGCACAAGGTAGCAAAAGTGTCACGATTTCGTGACATGTGTTTTCACTGGCCAAATACAGAAAAGGCACAAGGCAGCAAAAGTGTCACGATTTCGTGACATGTTCTATTTTCACGGGCCAAAGACAGAAAAGGCACAATGCAGAGAAAGATGTCACAATTTCGCAGCATGTTTCATTTTTGTGGGCCAAAGACATAAAAGGCACAAGGCAAAGAAAGATTTCACGATTTTGTGACATGTTTCATTTTCATGGGAAAAATGCAGAAGGATGCAGAAGGTAGCAAATGTGTCACGATTTCATGACATATCAGGTTTTCACTGGGGTTTGCAGAGAATAGTGTATGAAAGAGAAAGATGTCACGATTTTATGACATGTTCCATTTTCGCTGGTTGAAGCCAAGAAGAGTAGCGAGAAAGAAAATGGTGTCACGATTTCATGACATGTCTAGTTTTTGCTAGAGCAAGCCAAGTAGAGTGTATGGAAGTAAAAAGTGTCATGATTTCGTGACATGTCTGGTTTTCTCTAGAGCAAGCCAAGTAGAGTGTACGGAAGAAAAAAGTGTCACGATTTCGTGACATGTCTGGTTTTCACGGGTGCAAGCGAAGAAGTGGACAAGGAGGCAAAAATTGTCACGATTTTGTGACATGTATTTTTGCAGGCAAACGGCGAGAAGGGCAAAAAGATACAAAAGTGTCATGATTTCATGACAGGTCGCAATAGCACGATAATAGACAATTAACTGGAACAGAACAATAGTTAAAGGGGCAGTTGTAGAGGAAAAGCATGTAGAAAAAATAAGAAGAGCTAACTGGAGTAAATGCGATAGTTACAGGTGTAGTTACAGATAGAAATCATGCAACTATTTTAAGAACAGTTGAAGAAGGAGAAATCGAACAGTCGCATAAATAGAATCAAAAAATGCATGCATACGTAGAAAAGAATATGAACAGTCATGGTAGATGTATATGTTGCATGTAACGTGTTTAACGAAATGCCCACTATATATATGCAAAAGGAGTTAAATAAATATGCAGTTACAATTGACAAGTGACAAAAGAGAATATTTGAGAAACAATTATGGGTTGCATGCGTAAAAATGGAAGTTAAAAATAGATACTAATATGTTATAAAAGTAGGTCTGCATGAAGAATAAGGTTGCTGTCGTATGTGTGAAAGTGCTACTGAAAGAGGGAGAGAAGAGTGTTGTAAGAGAGCGACAAGCTGAGCAGTAAGTGTTTACTGTATTTTGATAAATTGGAGACCAGTCAGGGTCTTGAAAAAGTGAAGGCATTTGTATGTCATTAATATAGCTTTCAAAATAGGGATCCAAGTAGGTGCTTGGATAGGGGTTGGTGCTCCTTTCTATTGGTGTAGATAAATCAGGGGTTGGTGCTCCTACTAGTGGGTGCTGGTAAACAGATTATAAAATTGATGTTTTGCAATAGGCTGGATTTGGACCGTAGTCCAAGCAGTCATTCTTGAGGAGTAGCAAAATTGGTGAACCTTGTTACATTATGTGTTATGGTGTGCTCTCTTGTGATTATTGCTTTTTCTATTTTCTAGTTCTCTTTGCTTTAGTTTTAAGAATTGCATATCAAATTTTTAGCTACACTGATTCACCCCCCCCTCTCAGTGTCATTGTGAGAATATCAATTGGTATTAGAGCTAGGTTCCTCAACAAGCTTAATCAGCTAAGGTGATCTTGGAAGGAACACAATGGTAGGTAGTGAAGGATTCTCATCAAACAAAGCTCATTTGTTCAATAGAACTAATTACTTATTCTGGAGACTCAGGATGTAGACATATCTGAGTGCTTTAGGATACGACATTTGGGAGTCAGTAGAAATTGGATACACAATACCTGCTACTCCTACAACAAATACTGTTGAGAAGAAAAAGTTTGATAATAACTCCAAAGAAAAGAATGCCATAATGTGTGGGCTAGTAGATAGTGAACTGATAAGGGTCATGAGTTGTAAATCGGCAAAAGACATATGGGACAAACTAAAGAGCATCCATGAAGGAGATAGCAAAATCAAGGAAGCCAAAATGCAAACTCATCAAGCTCAGTTTGAAGCACTACAAATGAATGACGATGAAAACATAGAGGCCTATATGCTGAGAGTCAATGGAATCATTAATGCAATTAGAGGACTCAACAAAGAAATCAAAGATGCGGTTGTCGTGAAAAAGATACTTAGAACTCTTCATAAAAGATTTAATTTTAAAGTTTCTACAATAGAAGAGGCTAAAGATCTAAATAATTTTAGCATGGACGAGATGCATGGTTCTTTGACTGCATATGAAATGAGAATAGGACAAACTAAGCCCATAGACAGAGAAGATGCTTTTAAAGCACACAAGAATACAAAAGTTGAACAAGAATCTGAGGATAAAGAGACATCGGATGAAATGGAAGCCAACTTTGTTTAGAAACTTACAAAGGGAAAAGGAAAGTATAGAGGAAAGTTACCATTTAAGTGTTTCAATTGTGGATGGGTCGGTCACTTTGCAGCTAAGTGTCCAATGAATGAGAAAACCAAAAGTGATGAAGGGTCACACCAAGAAAGAAGTGATTGGAAGAAGAAACCAAATTTTAGGAAAAGCAACTTCAAAAAGAAAAGTTTCATATCAAAGAATGTTAGCTCTTCTAAAGATAGCTCAGGTGAAGATTCTGAAGAAGAAACAGGTGAAGCTCTGTTCGTGGCATTTGAAGAAGCAAAAACAAAAGAAAAACAAGAAGGTGACACAAAAAGTAAGGATGAGGCTGAAGTATATTTGGAAGGAGAGTTGGTTGCTGCTCTTAAAGAGTTGAGTACATAAAGGAAGAAGAATAAAAAGGTCTCAAGAAAGCTTGAGGATGCGAATGACATAATAAACAGTTTGAAAGTACAGATAGAAGAGTTTAAAAAAATGTCTGAAGAACTTGAAGTACAATTAACCATGAAGATAGATGAGTGTAGCAAACTGGAAGAAGAGATTGTTGTTTTAAGAATGCAGCTAGAAGAAAAGAATCAAAAATTGAGTTGCTATCACAAACTTGAAGGAAGTTTTGCAAAGCTTGAAAAGATTATAAATAGTCATAGGACTACAGACATTAAATTTGGCTTGGGCTTTGTCGAAGGAGAATCGTCAAGTGGATCAAAGGTCATAACTATAGAACCAGTAAATAAAGAAGATAAGATCAAAGTTGACCAAAGAAAATCAAATCCTACAAAAGAAAGCAACAATGCCAGGCACGAGAAGAATGTTGACAATGAGGGATTCACAAAAGTCACACATCAAAAGAGAAGAAAATTTGTGGCTCCTACTACAAATTGGCAAAGACCAACTCCCAGGTTCAATCATTCCTTTTCTGGTTACTATTTTAAATGCAATACTTATGGTCATAAGATTTTAGACTGCATTTATAATATAGGACAAAGAAACTTTACCAGTAGAAATGTCTTTTCACCCTTGATGGATTATGCAGTAGAATGCTATAACTGTCATAACTATGGACACATTGTAAGAAACTGTAGAATCTCATATGCAACAAATAAATATCAGGGAAGAAGAACTCAACCAAATAGTTTAAGGCACAACAGAAAATTCCCAAAAAAACATGCACAGGCCATTGACAAAGAAAAGTCTAAACAAGTGACCAAAACTACAGTAAAATCAAAATGGAAAGAAAAAGAGCAACTCAAGTAAGAAAAGGAATCCTTGATTGTACAGACAACATTCAAAGCACAAAACAAATCTGCACCATGGATATTGGATAGTGGATGCTCCAGTCACATGACAAGAGATAAACAAAAATTTGAAAAGCTACAGAAATATGAAGGGGGCTCGGTAAAGTTTGGAAATAATGATGGAGCCAAGATAGTTGGCAAAGGATCAGTCAAGATAAGTGATGGAAAGATCAATTCCAAAGAATTTCTGTTTGTGATTAGTTTGAAACACAACTTACTAAGTGTAAGTCAAATCTGTGATAGAGGTCATGAAGTCATTTTTAAGAAGCAGGTCTGTGAATTCAGAAAATCTCACAGTGGGAAGCTGGTAGCTAATGGATCAAGGACTTCTGGAAATCTATATACTCTCTCAGAAACTTTAGAAGGAGCATGCATGATTGGACAGGAAGATGAAAATTTGCTGTGGCACAAGAGGCTCGGTCATATTAGCTTTGAAAATCTGGTAAAAATAAGTTCAAAAAGAGCAGTAAGAGATGTACCTACCATTTACAAACTAGTAAATAGCATATGTGCTTCATGCCAAAAATGGAAGCAAACTAGATCCACATTTAAAGCAAAGAAATACTTCACAAGAAAACCGTTAGAGCTGATACATACTGATTTATGTGGACCCATGAGAACACAAAGCATAAATGGTGACAAATACTTTATGTTGTTCATAGATGACTACTCTAGGATGACATGGGTACTATTTTTAAATCTTAAATCAGATGCCTTTGAGATGTTCAAGATTTTTAAAAAATAGGTTGAGAATCAAACTAGAAAAATAATTAAAAGCCTAATATCAGACAGAGGAGGAGAGTTTATTTCAGAAGAGTTTGTAGAGTACTTTCAAAAATATGGGATCAAAAGATAGTTTTCAATAGCAAGGACACCTCAGCAGAATGGTGTTGTAGAAAGGAAGAATAGGACAGTGCAGGAAATGGCATAGACAATGTTGGCTGAGAATAAAATAGTTGATAGATTTTGGAAAGTGGCAGTCCATACTACGGTTTACATCTAAAATAGGTGCATGCTAAGGACACATGAAAGAAAAACACCATATAAGTTGTGGTTCGGCAGAAAGGCAACATCAAGATATTTTAAAGTGTTCGACGACAAGTGCTACATCAAACGGACTGAAGATAATCTCAGTAAGTTTGAAGATAGAGCTGACGAAGGTATTTTTCTCGGTTACTCAACAAAAAGCAAAGCCTACACATGTTACAACAAGAGGCTAAAGAAAATTATTGAGAGTGCAGATGTTAAAGTTGATGAAGGTAGATATCGAGAAATTACTTATCAAGAAAACTACCCTATTTATGAAGAAGTCATTGAAGGAATGGAAACATAAGAAAATAAAAAAATTGACCCAGATGATTTAAGAATCGACTCAGAAGAAGAAGAGAAAAAGAAATTCAAAATAGGCAACTGGTAGAAAAATCATCCCAGAGAACAAATTATTGGGGACCCAACAGTTGGTATTCAAACAAGAAGAGTAGTAGTATGCAACTACTCTCTATTATCCAGCATTGAACCCAAAAATATTATTGAAGCAAGCATATATGAAAGTTGGATGCAGGCAATTAATGAAGAACTAGATCAGATTGAGAAAAACAAAACCTGGGAGTTAGTACCAAGGTCAACAAATAAAAATATAATCGGTACTAAATGGATTTTTTGAAATAAATTAAATGAAGACGGATAGGTTGTCAAAAATAAGGCAAGATTGGTCTGTAAAGGCTATGCTCAGGTTGAAGGCATTGATTTTGAGGAAACCTTTGCACCAGTAGCTAGACTAGAGGCAATCAGAATGTTTATGTCTTTAGCTATTCATAAAAATTTTAAAGTATATCAAATGGATGTAAAATCAGCATTTTTGAATGGAAAATTGGAAGAAGAGGTGTACATTGAACAACCAGATGGCTTCCAACTCGGTGACAATCCCAATTTTGTTTGCAAGTTAAAGAAAGCATTGTATGGTCTGAAACAGGCACCCAGAGCATGGTATGCAAGGTTGGATAACTATCTTATTAAACAGGGGTTCAAGAAAGGTATGGTGGACAACAATTTATATGTCAAAATAAAGAATGGCCATCTTATTATACTTGTTGTTTATGTAGATGATATAATATTTGGTAGCAGCATGGATGAATATTGTAGAGACATAGCAAATAAAATGAAGATAGAATTTGATATGTGAATGATTGGTGAACTTTCTTATTTCCTCGGAATGCAAGTCAATCAAAGTCAAAAGGGCATTTTTATCTCTCAAGTTAAATATGTGAAAGAAATGCTAAAAAAGTTCACAATGGAGGATAGTAAACCTGTCAGCACTCCCATGACAACAGGTTGCAAGTTGAGCAAGGATGACAAATCTTCAGATGTAGATCAAACAATGTACATGTCTATGATTGGAAGCCTGCTCTATTTGACAACTACTAGACCAGATATCTTATAGGTAGTATGCATGGTGGCAAGATTTCAGGCTAGTCCCAAAGAGACTCATGTGACAACCGTGAAGAGGATTTTTAGGTACCTCAAGGGTACTATGGAGTATGGGTTATGGTACCCAAAAGGTAAGGACTTCACTCTTATTGCATATTCTGATGCAGATTGGGTAGGATGTATTGATGACAGAAAGAGTACCAGTGGAGGAGCATTTTATCTTGGAGACAAGCTGGTAGCATGGCACAGGAAGAAGCAAGAATCAGTCTCTCTATCCATAGCAGAGGCAGAATACATTGTAGAAACAACATGTTGTACACAGATATTATGGATGAGACAAACCCTGAAAGATCTTGGTATTCACTTCAAAGAGCCAATTTCAGTTAAATGTGACAACACCAGTGCTATAAACATATCAAAGAATTCGGTTATGCATTCTCAAACCAAACATATTGCAATCCGGTATCACTTCTTGAAGGATAAAGTTGCAGAAGGTGAGGTCAAATTGGATTTTGTTTTGACTATAGAGTAAGTAGCAGATATATTCACAAAACCTTTGCCAAAGGAATTTTTTGAGTACCTTCAAAGTAAGTTTGGAGTAGTCACATTTCCCAAGAACTGACTATCAATTGGGATCACATTCTCAAGGGGAGTATTTATGCCTATGTTTATAGTTTTGCTCATATTCATGATTTTTTCTAACTATAACACTGTGTATCTGAGAATGTTGTGCATAGACTCAAGGGGAGTCTGCAGCATCACTTTGGTATTATTGTCAAAGGGGGAGAAGAATTACAGGAGAGTGCATGAGTGTTGCCAACAATTCCAAAGGGGGAGATTGTTGAGCAAGATGCAGCAAAAGTATTATCATTGTTGTCAACATAGACAGATAGATCAGTTGATGCAGTGGACAGGATTTTAGAGGTCAGTCAGAACATGTATAGTAAATTTCCAAGAAGACAGAAGTGGCCCAGATTCTCAGAATCAAAGAAAAAGACAAGTAAGAAAACTATCACGATATCACGACATGCTTTTTGTGTTAGACTCACAGTGACACTGAGAGGGGGGTGAATCAGTGTGATCTTTTAATATTTTAAACTTGCAATACTTAAAGCTAAAATAAAGCAAATTTAAACCAGATATAACAAGAGAGCATCACACACAACATAGATTTAACGAGGTTCACCAATGTGGCTACTCCTCAAAAATGACTGCTTGGACTACCATCCAAATCCAGCCTTTGCAAAGCAACAACTTTACAACTTATTTACCAACAACCAACTGGAAGGAGCACCAACCCCTCAATTTTTTTGCACCAACAGAAAGGAGCACTAACCCCTAATTCACCAGCACCTACTGGAAAGAGCACCAACCCCTTATGCCAAGCTACAACTTGGACTTCAATGAAAATAATAGAAAAATACCTTCAACCTTTTGCAAACTGTCTGTTGTTTCTGTACACTCTGCTTCTCCTGCATAATTTCTTTGCACCACCAGTTTGCTTCTGCACAATAGCCCCACGCACTTCGCTCTAACACAAACAACTGATCGCTTCTACTCCTTTGCGCTTTCCTGCTCTCAGTTCACTCTCACTTCGCACTTAGATCGACACGACTCAACCTCTGCAACCCGCGCACTTAATTCATGCAAATTCGATACACACTCTTCACCTTCTCAAACTCCAAAATAGCCCTCCTTAAATAATAGAAATTTCAATAATAAATCTTGAACTATAGTCAGCTATAACCCTAAAGATCGTTAGCTACAAAACCCTAAATTTGGTCGATTGCAAACCCTAAAAACTATCGGCCTGCATCGGTCTTTGTCGGCCTCGACTGCCCCTACAACTCTTCTATTGCTGTTGCCATGAAAACACAACGTGTCATGATATCACGACACTTCTACCTTTAGAGACTTGCATTCTATTCCTGTCACGATATCGTGACACTTTTGTCTTTGACAGCCTCTACTTTGCTTTTGTCGTGATATCGCGACACTTCTGTCTCTTTCTGCCCTTCTCGCCTTTTACCCACGAAAATACAACATGTCATGAAATCATGACATTCTCGGCCTCCTTGTTCACTTCTTCGCTTGCAACCGTGAAAACCAGACATGTCACGAAATCGTGACACATTCACCCTCTCGCTACTCTACTTGGCTTGCTCTAGCGAAAACAAACCATGTCACAAAATCGTGACATCTTTCTCTGCCTTGTGTCTTTTCTGTCGTTCGCCCGTGAAATCGAAACATGTCACGAAATCATGACATCTTCACTACCTTGTCTCTTTTCTGTCTTTGGCCCACAAAACCGAACATGTCACGAAATCATGACACTTCTCTTGCCTTATGCCTTTTCTGTCTTTGCCCTACGAAACTGGAACATGTCACGAAATCATGACACTTTTTTACTTGACTTTCTCTTGAACTGTATGAAATTGCGACACTTTTCATCCTTGGCGCTTTTTCTCTAAACATGTCATGAAATCGTGACTGTTTTCTTCCTTAGCGCTTTTTCTTCGAACATGTCACGAAATCGTGACTATTTTCTTCCTTAGCACTTTTTCTTCGAACATGTCGCGAAATCGCGACATTTTTCTTCCTTAGCGCTTTTTCTCCAAACATGTCACGAAATCGTGATAGTTTTCTTCCTTAGCGCTTTTTCTCCAAACATGTCACGAAATCGTGATAGTTTTCTTCCTTAGCGCTTTTCTTCGAACATGTCGTGAAATCGATAGTTTTCTTCCTTAGCGCTTTTTCTTCGAACATGTCACGAAATCATGACAGTTTTCTTACTTGCCTTCTCTGCTTCCAACATGTCATGAAATCGCGACAGTTTTCCTTGCACCTTCTCTCTCCTCGGCCATGTCGCGAAATCATGACAATTTTGCTTGTGCTTTCTCTCTCCTCTAACATGTCGCAAAATCGCGATAGTTTTTCTTGCCTGCTGAACATGTCGCGATATCGCGACACTTTTCTTACTTGTCTTTTTCTTTGATCTTTTGCAAATAGGCAACTATGGTCTTCTTGGAAACTCACTGTCCATGCTCTGAATAACCTTTGAACTTCTGTCCTCTCGCATCCGAATGACTTCTGAACTGCCTGTCCACTGCATCATTAGATCTAACCGCTCGTGTTGACAACAATGACAAAACTCTTGCAACACCTTGCTCAACAATCTCCCCCTTTGGAATTGTTGGCAACACCCGTGTAAATTCCTGTAACTCTTCTCCCCCTTTGTCAATAATACCAAAGGGCTACTGCAGACTCCCCTTGAGTCCATACACACAATTCTCAGGCACAATTTGTTGCACTTAGCACAAATTATGATCATGAGCAAAAGAATAGTCAAATACTCAAATGCTCCCCCTGAGAAAGTGATCCCTGTAGCTAGTCACTTCTTGGGAAGTGTGACTACTCCCAATTTGTTTTGAAGGTACTCAAACACTTCCTTGGGCAATGGTTTTGTAAAAATATCCGCTACTTGTTCTGTGGTTGGGACAAAATCCAATTTAACTTCTCCTTCTGCAACTTTCTCCTTCAAAAAATGATACCTGATGGCAATGTGCTTTGTGCGAGAATGCATAACTGGATTCTTGGAGATGTTAATTGCACTGGTGTTATCACATTTTACTGTTATTGGCTCATTGAAATTAATACCAAGATCTTTCAGAGTTTGTTTCATCCACAAAACTTGTGTACAACATGTTGTTGCTGCAATATATTCTGCCTCAACTGTAGATAAAGAAACTGACTCTTGCTTCTTACTGTGCCATGCAACCAATCTGTCTCCCAGATAGAATGCACCTCCACTGGTACTCTTTCTGTCATCTACACATCCAGCCCAATCTGCATCTGAATATGATATAAGAGTGAAGTCTTTACCTTTTGGATACCACAACCCATACTCCATGGTACCCTTGAGATACCGAAGAATCCTTTTTACTGTTGTCACATGAGTCTCTTTGGGACTGGCTTGAAATCTTGCTACCATGCAAACTGCCTACAGAATATTAGGTCTGGTAGTTGTTAAATATAGTAAACTTCCAATCATTGATCTGTACATGGTTTGATCTACAGGTGGAGATTTGTCATCTTTACTCAACTTGCAGCCTGTCACCATAGGAGTGCTAACTGGCTTACAGTCCTCCATTGT
Organism: Wollemia nobilis; assembly: GCA_028583015.1. NCBI lineage: Eukaryota > Viridiplantae > Streptophyta > Pinopsida > Araucariales > Araucariaceae > Wollemia > Wollemia nobilis. Next base: position 11,425 of record JAQPPZ010004316.1, on the reverse strand, counting down.
GAATCTTTTTAGCATCTCTTTCACATATTTGACTTGGGAAATAAATATGCCTTTCTCATTTTGATTAACTTGTAACCCAAGAAAGTAAGACAGTTCACCAATCATAGACATTTCAAATTCTTTCTGCATTTTATTTGCTAAGTCTGTACATGATTCATCTTTGCTACTGCCAAATATGATATCATCTACATAAACAACAAGAACAATGAGATGCCCATTTTCTATTTTGACATACAGATTACTGTCCACCATACCTTTCTTAAACCCCTATTGAGAGAGATAGTTATCGAGCCATGCATACCATGCTCGGGGTGCCTGTTTTAAGCCATATAAAGCTTTCTTTAATTTGTAGACAAGATTGGGATCTTCACCAATTTGGAAACCATCTGGTTGTTCAATGTAAACTTCTTCTTCAAGTTTTCCATTTAAGAAAGCTGATTTTACATCCATCTGATAAAATCTAAAATTCTTATGGACTGCTAAGGCTAGAAACATTCTGATTGCTTCTAATCTAGCCATTGGTGCAAAAGTCTCTTCAAAATAAATGCCTTCAACTTGTGCATACCCTTTACTGGACCAATCTAGCTTTATTTCTAACTACCTGTCCGTCTTCATTCAATTTATTTCGAAATATCCATTTGGTGTCGATTACATTCTTATTTGCCGGTCTAGGAACTAATTCCCAAGTTCTGTTCTTTTCAATCTGATCTAACTCTTCATTTATTGCCTTCATCCAGCTATCATCTTTGCTTGCTTCAGCTATATTTTTGGGCTCAATGTTGGATAAAAGAGAGTAGTTACTTACTACTTTCTTTCTTGTCTGAATACCAGTTGTGGGATCTCCAATTATTTGATCTCTGGGATGATTCTTCTGCCAGCTCTGTTTTGAATTTCTTGTTTTCTTCCACATCTGAGTCATCAATCAAATCATCTGAGTTAATATTTGGTTTCTTTTCTATTTCATTTTCCTCATCTCTTTCAATGACTTCTTCATAAATTGGGTAGTTTTCTTCATAGTTAACTGTTCTTTCCCTTCCTTCATCAAATTTAACATCAGCACTGTCCACAATTTTCTTGAGTCTCTTGTTGTAGCATTTATAAGCTTTGCTTTTTATCGAATACCCAACAAAGACACCTTCATCTGCTTGATTTTCAAACTTCCCAAGATTGTCTTCAGTTTTTCTGATGTAACACTTATAGCCAAAAACTTTGAGGTGTTTTGCTGTTGCCTTTCTACCAAACCACAGCTCATAAGGAGTTTTGCTTTCATGAGTTCTCAACATGTACCTATTTTGGATGTATACTGCAGTGTGGACTACTTCTTTCCAAAATCTGTCTGCTATTTTGTTTTCAGCCAGCATAGTACGTGCCATTTCCTATACTGTTCTGTTCTTTCTTTCTACCACGCCATTCTGTTGGGGTGTTCTAGCTACTGAATATTGTCTCCTGATACCATGCCATTCACAGTATTCTGTAAACTCATCTGAGATGAATTCTCCTCCTCTATCTGATCTCAAACATTTAATTCTTTTTCCTGTTTCATTCTCAACTAGATGTTTGAAAGATCTGAACATTCCAAAAGCTTCTGTTTTATTCTTTAAGAAGAATATCCATGTCATTCTGGAATAATCATCAATACACAACATAAAGTATTTGTCACCATTTATGCTTTGAGTTCTCATGGGTCCACACAAGTCTGTATGTATAAGATCCAGAGGTTTGCTGGTGTGGTACTCTTTTGTTTTGAATGAGGTTCTGGTTTGCTTTCCCTTTTGACATGAAGCACAAATGCTATTTGAAGGTTTTTTGATGGTTGGAATGTCTCTTACTGCCTGTTTTGAGCTGATTTTCACTAGATTATCAAAACTAATGTGTCCAAGCCTCTTGTGCCATAGCCAATTTTCTTCTTCCTGTCCAATGAAACAATTACCTTCTAAAGTTTCTGAGAGTGTGTACAAGTTGCCAGAGGTCCTTGATCCAGTAGCTATCAATTTTCCACTGTTTGATTTCCTGACTTCATAGCCCTGCTTCTTGAAAACAACTTCATGTCCTTTATCACAGATCTGATTGACACTCAACAGGTTATGTTTCAAACCATCCACAAACAAAACTTCTTCTGACTTGATCTTCCCATCACTAATTTTAACTGATCCTTTTCCGATTATCTTAGCTCCATCATTATTTCCAAATTTTACAGAACCACCCTCATATTTCTATAATTTTTCAAATTTCTGTTTATCACCTGTCATATGACTTGAGCATCCACTGTCAAGTATCCATGGTACCCTTTTACTCTGTGCCTTGAAAGCTGTTTGAACTATTAGGGATTCCTTTTCTTCCCGAGGTCGCTCTTTCTGTTTCCACTCCGATTTGGCTACCGTATTGGGCTCTAGTTTGGACTTTCCTTTTCCAAGTATCTTGAGTATATCTTTCAGAAGGATTTCTATTTTGTCTTGTCCTATTTGGTTGAAATTTTCTTTTCTGAGGTTGATTTGCAGTTGAAGGACTACGATAGTTTCTTGCAATATGTCCAAAGTTATGACAATTAAAACATTCTACTACATAATTTAACGATGAAAAAGCATTTCTACTAAAAATATTTCTTGGTCCTACATTATACTTGCAATCTGCAATTTTATGCCCATAACCATTACACTTGAAACAAAATCCAGAAAAGAAATGATTGAACCTGACAGATGGTTTTTGCCAGGTTGTTGTAGGAGCCATAGATCTTCTTTTCTTTTGATGAGTGACCTTGGTAAATCCATCATTGTCAGTTCTCCTTTCGGGCCTGGCATTACTGCTTTCATTTGCCTGAGTTGTTTTTCTTTCATCAGTCTGTTTCTTCTCTTCATTCCTTACAGTTTCTACATTTCTGGCTTTTGGTCCATTTGACGATTCTCCTTCCACGAAGCCTAGACCAAACTTGATGCCAGCAGGTCTTTGATCACTTAAAATTTTATCCAGCTTCATCGAACTTTCTTCACGCTTTTGATGGCAGCTAATTTTTTGATCCAGTTCTTGCATCTGCATTCGTAGACTGACATTCTCTTCTTCTAGTTTACAACAGTAATCTATCTTCATGGTTATCTGAACTTTGAGATCCTCAAACATTTTCTTGTATTCTTCTATCTATATTTTTAAACTGGTTATGATGTCATTTGCATCCTCAAGCTTTCTTGAAAGTTTATAATTCTTTCTTTTCTCAGATTTCCATTCTACAAGAGCAGAGACCAGCTCACCTTCTAGATCTACTTCAGCCTCAGGATTTTTAGCAGAAACTTTAGAATTCATTACTTCCCTCTTTTTTGATTGTTCTACCTCTTCCGATTTTTTTGATTCAAATGCCATGAACAGAGCTTCACCTGTTTCTTCTTCGAATCCTCACTAGAGTTGTCCTCTTGAAGAATTTGCATTCCCTGGAGATGAAGCTTTTCTTTTTGAAGTTGCCTTTCTTGAAGTTTGATTTCTTCTTCCAGTCACTTCTTTCTTGGTGCGAAGCTTCCTCACCCTGGTTCTTCTCATTGAGAGGACATTTTGTCGCAAAGTGCCCAATGCCTCCATAGTTAAAGCATTTGAATGGTAGCTTTCCTCTATATTTTCCTTTTCCCTTTCTCAGTTTTTTGACAAAATTTGCTTCCATTTCATCTGATACATCCTCTTCTTCAGACTCTTGTTTTGTGTCTTTGCCTTTTAGGGCTTTAAAGGTTGCTTCTCTATCTATGGGATTAGACCTTCCTATTCTCATTTCAAAAGTAGTCAAAGAACCATGCATCTCATCCATACTAAAGTGATTTAGATCTTTAGCTTCTTCTATGGCTGAGACTTTAGAATCAAACCTTGGAGGGAGTGATCTTAATACCTTTTTCACGATCGTAGCATCATCCATATCTTCGCCGAGACCTCTGATTGAATTAGTGATTCCATTGACTCTTAGCATGAAAGCCTCTATGTTCTCATCATTGTCCATATTTAAGGATTCAAATTGAGCTTGATGTGTTTGAAGCTTGGCCTCCTTGATCCTATCGTCTCCTTCATGAATGTTCTCTAGTTTATCCCATACATCTTTCGTTGATTCACAATTTATGATCTTGACTAGCTCACTGTCCACTAATCCACACATGATGGAATTTTTTGCTTTTGAATAATTTTCAAATGTCTTTTTATCGACAGTGTCTGTTGGAGCAGTGATGGGAGCTTTGTAACCATTAACTACTGCACCCCAGATGTCAAAACCCAAAGCACGGAGATATGTCTGCATTCTTATTTTCCAAAAAGCATAATTAGTTCCATCAAACAATGGTGCTTTGTTTGAGGAGAAACCTTCACCACTTGCCATTGCGTCACTTCCAAGATCTCCCTAGCTGATTGAGCCTGTTCAAGAACCTTGCTCTGATACCAATTGTTAGACTCATAGTGACACTGAGAGGGGGGTGAATCAGTGTGATCTTTTAATATTTTAAACTTGCAATACTTAAAGCTGAAATAAAGCAAATTTAAACCAGATATAACAAGAGAGCATCACACACAACATAGATTTAATGAGGTTCACCAATGTGGCTACTCCTCAAAAATGACTGCTTGGACTACCATCCAAATCCAGCCTTTGCAAAGCAACAACTTTACAACTTATTTACCAGCACCAACTGGAAGGAGCACCAACCCCTCAATTTTTTTGCACCAACAGAAAGGAGCACTAACCCCTAATTCACCAGCACCTACTGGAAAGAGCACCAACCCCTTATGCCAAGCTACAACTTGGACTTCAATGAAAATAACAAAAAAATACCTTCAACCTTTTGCAAACTGTCTGCTATTTCTGTACACTCTGCTTCTCCTACGTAATTTCTTTGCACCACCAATTTGCTTCTATGCAATAGCCCCGTGCACTTCGCTCTAACACAAACAACTGATCGCTTCTACTCCTTTGCACTTTCTTGCTCTCAACCTCTACAACCCACGCACTTAATTCACACAAATTTGATATGCACTCTTTACCCTTTCAAACTCCAAAATAGCCCTCCTTAAATAATAGAAATTTCAATAATAAATCTTGAACTATAGTCAGCTGTAACCCTAAAGATCGTCGACTGCAAAACCCTAAATTTTGTCGGCCCAGATTCAACTTTGTCGGCTTCAACCCTAAAGATCATCGGCTACAAAACCCTAAATTTGGTCGACTACAAACCCTAAAAATTGTCGGCCTACATCGGTCTTTGTCGGCCTCGACTGCCCCTGCAACTCTTCTATTGTTGTTGCCATGAAAACACAACGTGTCACGATATCACGACACTTCTGCCTTTAGAGACTTGCGTTCTGTTCCTGTCGCGATATCATGACACTTTTGTCTTTGACAGCCTCTGCTTTGCTTTTGTCATGATATCACGACACTTCTATCTCTTTCTGCCCTTCTCACCTTTTACCCATGAAAATACAGCATGTCACGAAATCGTGACATTCTCGGCCTCCTTGTTCACTTCTTCGCTTGCAACCGCGAAAACCAGACATGTCACGAAATCGTGACACATTCGCCCTCTCGCTACTCTACTTGGCTTGCTCTAGCGAAAACAAAACATGTCACGAAATCATGACATCTTTCTCTGCCTTGTGTCTTTTCTGTCGTTCGCCCATGAAATCGAAACATGTCACGAAATCGTGACATCTTCATTGCCTTGTCTCTTTTCTGTCTTTGGCCCATGAAATCATGACACTTCTCTTGCCTTATGCCTTTTCTGTCTTTGCCTCATGAAATCGGAACATGTCACGAAATCGTGACACTTTTTCTACTTGGAACTTTCTCTTTGAACCTGTCACGAAATCGTGACACTTTTCATCCTTGGCGCTTTTTCTCCGAACATGTCATGAAATCGTGACTGTTTTCTTCCTTAACGCTTTTTCTCCGAACATGTCATGAAATCGTGACTGTTTTCTTCCTTAGCGCTTTTTCTCCGAACATGTCACGAAATCGTGATAGTTTTCTTCCTTAGCACTTTTTCTCCAAACATGTCATGAAATCACGATAGTTTTCTTCCTTAGCACTTTTTCTCCGAACATGTCATGAAATCGTGACAGTTTTCTTCCTTAGCGCTTTTTCTCCGAACATGTCACGAAATCGCGATAGTTTTCTTCCTTAGCACTTTTTCTCTGAACATGTCACGAAATCATGACAGTTTTCTTACTTGCCTTCTCTGCTTCCAACATGTCACGAAATCATGATAGTTTTCCTTGCGCCTTCTCTCTCCTCGACCATGTCATGAAATCATGACAATTTTGCTTGTGCTTTCTCTCTCCTCTAACATGTCACGAAATCACGATAGTTTTTCTTGCCTGCTGAACATGTCACGATATCGCGACACTTTTCTTACTTGTCTTTTTCTTTGATCTTTTACAAATAGGCAACTATGGTCTTCTTGGAAACTCATTGTCCATGCTCTGAATAACCTTTGAACTTCTGTCCTCTGCATCTGAATGACTTCTGAATTGCCTGTCCACTGCATCATTAGATCTAACTGCCTGTGTTGACAACAATGACAAAACTCTTGCAACACCTTGCTCAACATTTTGTTGCGATTTCATGACATGGCAAAGGAGAGAGAAGGCGTAAGCAAAATTATCATGATTTCGCAACATGGTCAAGGAGAGAGAAGGCACAAGCAAAATTGTCATGATTTCGTGACATGGCCGAGGAGAGAGAAGGCACAAGCAAAATTGTCACGATTTCGCAACATGGTCGAAGAGAGAGAAGGCACAAGAAAAATTGTCATGATTTCACGACATGGCCGAGGAGAGAGAAGGCACAAGAAAAATTGTCATGATTTCGTGACATGGCTAAGGAGAGAGAAGGTATAAGAAAAATTGTCATGATTTCATGACATGGCCGAGGAGAGAGAAGGCACAAGCAAAATTGTCATGATTTCATGACATATCGGAGGAGAGAGAGAATGCTGGCAAAACTATCACGATTTTGTGACATGTTTCATTTTTGTAGTCCAAAGCGAAGAGAAAGAGGAGAGAGAAAAAGATGTCACAATTTCACGACATGTTTAGGAAGTGCAAGGAAGACTGTCGCGATTTCGTGACATGTTTTAGAAAGTGCAAGGAAGACTGTCACGATTTTGCAACATGATGAAGAGAAAGAGCTAGCAAAGAAAAGTGTCACGATTTCGCGACAAGTTTGAAGAGAAAGTGCCAAGGAGAAAAAGTGTCACGATTTTGTGATAGGTTCGAAGAGAAAGCGCCAAGGAGAAAAAGTGTCATGATTTCAAGACATGTCAGGTTTTCACAACCCAAAGAGGAGAGAGAGTGTACAGAGGCAAGTGTGTCATGATTTCATGACATGTGTTTTCATTGGCCAAAGACAAAAAAGGCACAAGGCAACAAAAGTGTCATGATTTTGCGACATGTTGTGTTTTCGTTGGCCAAAGACAAAAAGGCACAAGGCAGCAAAAGTGTCATGATTTCGTGACATGTTCCGTTTTCATGGGCCAAAGATAGAAAATGCACAAGGCAGGGAAAGATGTCATGATTTTATGACATGTTCCATTTTTGTGGGCCAAAGACAGAAAAGGCACAAGGCAGAGAAATATGTCACGATTTCGTGACATGTTCCATTTTTGCGGGCAAAAGGTAGAAGAATGCACAAGGCAACGAATGTGTCACAATTTCGTGACATGTCAGGTTTTCACTGGGGTTTGCAGAGAATAGTGTACGAAAGAGAAAGATGTCACGATTTCGTGACATGTTTCGTTTTCACTGGTTGAAGCCAAGAAGAGTAGCGAGAAATTGAATGGTGTCACGATTTCATGACATGTCTGGTTTTTGCTAGAGCAAGCCAAGTAGAGTGTACGAAAGTGAAAAGTGTCACGATTTCATGACATGTCTGGTTTTCGCTAGAGCAAGCCAAGTAGAGTGTACGGAAGTGAAAGTGTCACGATTTCATGACATGTCTGGTTTTCGTAGGTGCAAGCGAAGAAGTGGACAAGGATGCAAAAACTGTCATGATTTTGTGACATGTATTTTCACGTGAAAATGGTGAGAAGGGCATAAAGATACAAAATTATTGTGATTTTACGACAGGTCGCAACAACACAATAACAGATAGTTAACTGGAACATAAACAACATTTAAACAGGAAGTTGTAGAGGAAAAGCATGTAGACAAAATAAGAAGAGTTAACTAGAGTAAATGCGATAGTTATAGGTGCAGTTACAGATAGAAATCATGTAGCTATTTTACAAATAGTTGAAGAAGGAGAAATCAAATAGTCGCATAAATAGAATCAAAAAATGCATGCATACGCAAAAAAGAATACGAATAGTCATGGTAGATGTATATGTTGCATGTAACGTGTTTAACAAAATGCCCACTATAGATACGCAAAAGGAGTTAAATAAATATGCAGTTAGAGTTGACAAGTGGCAAAAGAGAATATTTGAGAAACAGTTATGGGTTGCATGCGTAAAAATGGAAGTTAAAAATAAAGACTAATATGTTATAAAAGCAAGTCTATGTGAAGAATAAGGTTGCTACCGTATGTGTTAAAGTGCTACCAAAATAGGGAGAGAAGAGTGTTGTAAGAGAGCGACAAGCTGAGCAGTAAGTGTTTACTGTATTTTGATAAATTGGAGACCAGTCAGGGTCTTGAAAAAGTGAAGGCATTTGTATGTCATTAATATAGCTTTCAAAATAGGGATCCAAGTAGGTGCTTGGATAGGGGTTGGTGCTCCTTTTTGTTGGTGTAGATAAATCAGGGGTTGGTGCTCCTACCAGTGGGTGCTGGTAAACAGATTATAAAATTGGTATTTTGCAATAGGTTAGATTTGGACCGTAGTCCAAGAAGTAATTCTTGAGGAGTAGCCAAATTGGTGAACCTCGTTACATTGTGTGTTGTGGTGTGCTCTCTTGTGATTATTGATTTTTCTATTTTCTAGTTCTCTTTGCTTCAATTTTAAGTATTGCAGATCATATTTTTAGCTACACTGATTCACACCCCCCTCTCAGTGTCATTGTGAAAATATCACACACTTGAGTCCATGCAGGACATGGGGAGACCTCACCTCACCATAGGCACTATTGTTCCTCTAGGCTACCTACCAAACCAGACATACTTTGTATATGCAGGCCTTGATAATGGCATTAAACCTTACATGCAAGAAGAAGAAGATGAAGAGCCTTTCACTGAGGATGTCAACTATTTGTCCAACCTAGAATTTTCTTTAAGATATCTTAGCCAATGAAATTGGCATGGATATGGGTTGGGCAGATATGAGCAAGGAGTGCGTGTTCTTTCCCAACCAATATATCAGATGCCATACGACAAATCAAGAGTAGGGTTCAACCACCCCCTACCCTTGGACATCCTGGTAGAGAACATGCAAGGCCTAAGGATAGGCAACAAGGATGGGTTGGCATTAGATCCATATGCTAATCCTAACACAACATACACATTGGGGGATTACCTCCCATTGTTGATAACCAACCTTGTTGACCTCAACAACACCTTCCCTTTAACCGATAAAGGAGAAAGTTTGAGAACTCACCTACAATGGGGATATAGACAAGGTCAGAAAGGATCTTTAGAAGATGAGTCAGAATATGAGGTAGCACCATGGGACCCTTTCGAATCGAATAGCAATCAATCACAAGTTACCCCCATAGATGACTATCAAGAAAGCCTCTTGGCAATGTTCCCTTTGGATGCTCCAATCGAGCAAGTTCCACCTCAAGAAAATTAGGTCCCCCCATAGATAGCGAAACAACCTCGATGGGACCATATCAATTTGCTCGAGCAGGGCGAGCCTCACATGTCACAAATAATTGTTGGAACCAACGAAGGCCTTTGGATCTTCAATAGTGATTATGAAGATGAAACTGAGATGGCCTATCTCAATCATATGTGATAGCAACAATACCCCATGGATATTGACAACATGTTTGAACAACTAAACATGGGGCCAAGGCATAGGTGGCACCTAAACCCAGCACAATTGGACCAAGTGCTGCATCTGCCACTTTGGGCATACAGAGAACACCTTCCACCCAAAGACCTTATAGTGATATCAGTTTTGAGGGTAGACCCTATCCTCTTATCTACACATAGGGTCGATCCATTCATGCCAATACCTCCAGATCCAGATATAGAGCACAGAGATCACCAAGGAAGTTCAAGTCACCACACCCGCAGTAATGGAGACCAAAATCATTTCATCAACATGATCTCCATTGACTTAACCACCCCCATCCACAATCCAGTTGATCCAGCATGGTCATTGTATCTAGACATAGATGCCATATACTAGAATCATGTCAATTCATCACCATCCCCATAAGAGTATTGGTCGTTCAGTGAGATGCTTCATTTCACCCCAGAACCAACTCAAGATATCTTCCATGTTGAAGAGGGATCTGAATTTCCTAATGCAGATCTGAATTCAATGACTGATATCCACTTGATCCCAACTCCACATCAGTTGGAGGATGGATCCCACATGTCAGTTGAGGAGATGATTAACGTAGACATTGGATCTAATCCAATGAATCCATAGATAATCAAGTTGGGGGTAAGTCTAACCCTCAAAGAGCAAGCTGACTACATTTCCATTCTTAAAGAGAAGGAGGTTTTTGCATGGTCCTACAAAGACATGTCGGGGCTAGATCCATAGCTAGTCACACATAATCTAACGCTTGATCCGACAATCAAGCTAGTTAAGCAAAAACTATGTAAGATGCACCCAATAGTGGATTTAATGGTCAAAGACAAATTGCAAAAGTTATTGGATGCACAGTTTTTCATCTGCATGGATTACCCATGATGGTTGTCCAACATGGTGCCCATCAAAAATCCTGATGGGAGGATTCACATATGCACTAATTTTTGATATCTAAACAAAGAGAGTCCTAAGGATGATTTCCCCTTTCCTAGCATCGACACATTGGTATATGCCACAACAGGTCATGAAATGCTTTCCCTCATGGATGGTTTCTCGAGATACAATCATATTCATATCAATCCTGAGGACCAACTAAAAATGGCCTTCACAACGCCTTGGGGGACATTTTTTTATAAGGTCATGCCCTTTGGCCTTAAAAATGTTGGTGTCACCTACCAATGTGCCATGACATACATCTTCCATAATCACACGCATAAAAATTTGGAAGATTACATGGATGATTTGTTGGCCAAATATCTTTTTCACCCCGATCATATCGATGACTTAAGCAAGATCCTCGATCGACTCATTGAACACAAAGTCATACTAAACCCCAAGAAGTGTGTATTTGGCATCACATCTGGAAAACTCTTAGGTTTCATAGTCTCAAAGTGAGGCATCGAGGTAGATCCAAACAAAGTCAAGGAAATCCTTGAGATGCTCCCTCCAACTACCATCAAGTAGCTTAGAAGCCTACAAGAAAAGGTCATGTCAAT